>JAUOBV010239895.1:0-11593 GCA_032360425.1 Rubia occidens
ACAATGTCAATTTAAATTTTAATCTTAAATACAAAACTAAATACATAATACAGGGCGTAATACAGTAAAATACAGGGTGAGATATAGCAGTCCACAATCTCATTTGAGATACTTGCTTGATTTTTATTTAATTTTTTGTCTATTTCATGCAGGGAGGATCTAACTATGTACAATTCATATCAAATGATTTAATTTAAATTCAGATAAAATCAAATAAAAAAGGATGGAATTTAGCCGGACTTATAAACTTCATCTTTATTAAAATACAATACATTAACCATTTATAGAAGATGTTTTTGCAAATTGCAAGAGCTATAAAAACACAAGAAAAAGAAAACATTGTGCTCCATTTAGCTAACTAATGAACCCCATTGATTGATCATGACTCGTAATTAGGAATGACGTTTTCTTGGGTCTTTTAGGGCACAAAATGGTCCACCGCCATAAACAAGGGCATGTGGGGTTTCTCTTCAAATTCAGTCTGAAAGACATTTTGCCAGATACCAATAAAGGCGTGGTCATTGTCTAACCCTAGAACATGTGAACTCTTGTCCAGCACCACACAAACATCTCAGTGTGCCTACAACAGAACTTGGTTTTAATGCTGTTTGTTGGGACTTGAATCACTTGATCATCACTTCAAGCTTACTACATTATCAACAAACTAATCTACTTGTACATTCAGTCGAAACAGCGTTGACTTCTTCGAAAGTGTCATAATAACCATTAATTTATGAAAGTGTCAAAATGATTATGTATTTTTGACATTAGTTTGACATCAATTGGATAGAATGGTAATATTCGACAAATATTCAGTGTTGTTTCCAACACTTTTGAGAAACTCGGGGTTGTTTTGACCTTTAAAGAAAAACTTAGGGTCATTTTTGAGTTTATCCCTCTATAGAACCATAATAGTATTACACAAGATTTCTATCTTAGATTGTGGGATTGTAGAAACGGATACTCTCTCCGTCTCAACTGAATATGCACACTTTTTTTTATCAACTTTATCTAGCCATGTTTGACCACCAACCATGTATTAAATTTTGATATTTAGAAGAAAAAAATACATGACGTGGGGAATCTAACGATATCTCATATGATGATATTGATGTCTATATACTTAGAGAAGCTCATGGTCAAACGTGTCTTAAGAAAGTTGATTTAAAAAACTGTGCAGATTCGATTGGACGGAGGGAGTATAATTTTTAAAGTTAACTTCATAAATTAAAACAAAAAAAATTCAGACTATAATTGTAAGATTGGATTATAAATTTATTTTCATTCATTTGGATTATAAAATTTTAGTTTGGATTGGGATTAATGACAACTATGATTGAGTATAGGACCATGTGTAAGAATTAAGATTGAAGGAATATCATGAAGGCAGGCAGTTGGTTTCCTCATTTAGTAGGAGTTGTGTGCAGCCATAATGTGGAGTTTGGATGACCATAATTGTGTATGCATCAATCAACAAAATACCAAAGCATTTGGAATTAATTATTGCATGTTCAATGGTAGTGAAATCAGGACATTTTTTAGTAGGAGATGGCAAGGGAGGAAAATGTAAAAATAATCAGAGACAGCACATATAAAATAAATAGGTGCTAAAAGAATGGAGAGATGATATTCAATATTTTTCACCTTTAGAAATAAGGTAATAATTTGGGAAGTTCAGACACAATTGCATTTGTTTCCGACCATCTGAAAAACTTCACTACTTCACACGAGATTGTTAGTGGAGAACGATAACGTACATATTTCATCACTTTAAGTGTGCATATAGTAGAAGATGTTCATCACCCAAAACTTTCCGTACTTTTTCGATGTTAACAATTGTTAGCATGTGTGATTTATCCTCAACGAGCTACCTCAGTTTCGAAGATCTTGATACAAATTCTCAAGGTAGAACCTGTAGCTAATCTGGAGACCACTTTATAAAAGGTCTTGACGGTATTTCTCAACGCAGAACATGTAGTTGAAGGCGTTCGACTTTCAGCATAGTTAAACAACACTACGGGAAGAACCGATACATATCTCGGTTTGGACTTTAGACCTCAATATTGAAGAAGCACTTACCATTAGAAGGCCGAGAATCAAACTCCAATTCAATATTTATTGAAGGTATTAATTGCTAGAGGTAGAAGCAGATATAGGACAAGCTAGAGAGCATGTTCTTCTAACCTTCCCAACGAAACATTCACCATAGCCCATGGGTTTTACTTTTAGACCTCAACCTCAATAAGCGCACTCCACATTCAAAAGGATCAAGAATATTTCTCGATTTACATTTATTTGAAAACCTCAAATGTTTGGAAGTAGACGTGAATTTAGTAGCGCTAAAATCTTTCCTTATTTTATATTTATTAAAAGACCTTATTTATTTGAAATAGTAAATTAAAATACAATTATATTGAATAGAGTAGATTCTAAGCAACTAACAACTAACAATAAAAAATTAATTGACATGATGCATTAGCCGACTCCACCCATATGAGATTGGTGTATGGATTTTAGCTCCACATCCATAATCAAAGTTTCAATAATTTACTAACGGGGATGTTTTATTTGTATTGTATATTCCACTTCGGTTTTTTATAATAGCACTCTTTGAACATATAATTAATTATAAGTTATAAATAATATATATTATATAAAATAGGACAAACAACTTTTGTGGCCTCTAAATTATTGTTATCATTCACCTTTGGCCCACCATTTAATTTTTTAACACTCTTTACCCATGAACTAGCAACAGTGTTAAGTCGTGCCACTTCCGTTTAGCCAAACTGTTCATTTCTGCATTCATTGATATTTGGCTGAACACTTCACTTAGTTCAGGGGTCAAAGTGTTCGAAAATAAAATGAATAGCGAAAGGTGAACGATGACGATAATTTAGGGGTCACAAAAGTTGTTTGCCCTATTTTAGGTTTTATTTAAAAACTAAATTTTTATGCACTATAAGTGTATTTAATTAATATTATCGATGGTCAAACCTACTTTAGAAACAACAATTAAAAAATTTCAATCTTTAGAAACTAGAGTGAGTATCAAAATTATTATTTTTCAAATATAGTACTCCCTGTCCCAGGAAAACCTGCGGAGGGAAACAATTTTCCTTTCAATTTTAAAGGTGAGGAAATTCTAAAATATCCATGTTTTGTCCCTTAGCTCCCATCTTCTTCCTTCTCTTCCAAATCTATGCATTTGCCTCTCTTCGCCCTCCTCCTCTCCACCTACTTCTGAAACGAATGCTCCCAGCTATCCGACCCGATTTTCTGACCCACCCAGCCCTCCACGTTCTGGCCTGTTACGTGCTCCTCTCAGGAGTGCTCTAGCCTCTAAGTGTCCACCATCTGCCCTCCGTCTCTCTACCTATCTCCAGTGCCACCCTCTGCCCTCCACCTCAACATTTCCCTCCACCTCTTCGCCTCCCTCCACTCTCTGCCTCTTCCTCTCTTCATCTCTCCGCAGCGGGGCTCCATTTGGGTGTATGGATTTGAGTTTTCTAGTTGTGACGTAAACCAAATCTTGATTTTTCTAGATGTGCCAGGATCGGAGCCGAGAAAGATGCCATTACCGGAGCGGGTTTGATTCCAACAACAACTTCGATGAATTTTGATATTAATCTCCTTGCAAAGACTCTTAATTGTGGAATTTTAGATCTTTGACCACACAAGGAATCTCGCCCAACCTAGGGTAGACGCACGGAATTCAAGAGTCTAGCCCTTGGGGTACTCTCAATCTAGACTTGCTCACTAACTAGCCCGCATGATTAGTTCACAAGGTTATTGATACTTAATTAACTCGCAAGATTAAGCAACAATGAAGACGCTCGCAAGCAATGTGTATAACTCAAAAATTCTGAATATTTGATTGATAAAAGTTGTTCAATTTCATTGGACATCCCCCGTATTTATAGGGTTAGTCTCAGCCATAAACGCTAATCACACATGGAAACTGAATCGACTTATGGCTGCTTTAAGAAGCAAAAACCATATCTAACTAAAATACCTAAAATAAATGATAAACTATGGTAATCAATTCTGATTCTTCAAGAAGTAATCTTGAAGAATATTACCTTATCTAATCTTACCAAATCTAAGTCTAATCAGAATAAAACTGAATTTTTTAAACCCTAATGGACTATTAATTTGAAATTCAACCCTTCAAAGCCCACATGGTCGAGCCTGACAGTCCAATAACCCAGACTGAAATAATTTTACAACATTTTAGAATGATCACACTACCTCATTAAAAAAACTCAGTGGAAAAAAAGAGTATAGCGTTTTTCACGACATCTTCAATTAATCAACAAGTTTGAATAATTAATCCAAACCCTATCCAATCTGGTCTTGAGTTGTTCATCATGAAGTTGATCAATCAAAGCATTCAATGTCGCATCTCTAAGCTTCGTTCTTGACCTTGTCATCGGTCCAACCATGTCACTTAGAGGATCCCAAACATAAGATTTGAATGTTTGATCAAGATGCGGAATGTCTATGGTGGTAGTCGTCTTGGTATCTCCATCAAATTTAATGGTAGTGACGTCAAGGGAATTGGTGGCAGAGGGTGGGAAAATTAGGGCTGAAGGATTTTTCAATGAATTTTGAGAGGTTAACATGTGTAAAATTTTAACTTTTCATGGTAATGTCTTATGACATGTTGAATATTTCCTTAAAAGAGAAGTGTGCAATTTTATTTGGAACAGGAAAAAAAAAAGTGAGCTTATTCGATTGTGCATATTTGATTGAGATGAATGGCGTATCAAACATTTGTTTAGGGTTCTTCGTGATGATGAAGAAGAAATAACCTTAAATTATTGGAGAGGTTGATGACATTGGTCTAATTGATGCCCATCACATGGCCATCCACATGCACAAACAAGGGATTCTTGTTTTTTTCTAATCACTCTTCTTTCTTGGTATAATAATAAGCAAAAGGTACGTCAGTGATTAGTTGGAAAGACGTAACTGGAATTAGTTGAATAAACGATGAATTTGCTAGGATATATCCATTGTACATCTTAATTTATTTGATCTAAAATAAATATAAATATACTAAATTGAACCAAACTGAACTGAATTAAGTATAAATATACTGAACAGAACTGAAATAATTATAAATATGCTGAACTAAACTGAAATAAGTATAAATATTAACTGAAAACGGAAATTTATTCCTAAAATTTATATCCGTTTAAAATAGTGTAAAAAAACATACATTTATCTAATGAAATAATATAAATTGAATTGTCAAGCTAAATTTATCTAAACTGCATTGAGCGAAATTAAATTAAAAATAAGTGCAATGAAAATAGTACAAATATGACTAAATGAATCAAAATTTCATCCTAAACATTCATGTTAAACTGAACTGAATGAAACTGAACTGAACATAAAAGAATGAACACAAATGAACTGAAGTGCAATCATGCTTCACAACTTCATTCTCATGGAGAAACTTGGGACCCGTTGTGGATCATGACTTAAATGTTCAAGGAAGTGTAGGCACAAATTTATTCAACACGCAACAAAAATTGAAAATGAATCAAATTCGAATGGATATAGCATGCAAAAAGAATTTGGAATTCTCTCTAGCAATATCGAGACTGAAACATAAGAATAGAAATTAGTAGATGATGGTATTGAATCAAGTGTGTGATGTTATAAACTTCAACACGTGTCAATTATCTTCTATTCTAATAGATTATTGGTATGATATTACTCGTAATAATAAAATTATTTGGAATTTACATAGTTTATAAATTTATTGTTATGTACATTTTAATAAAATTTACGTAGTTGTCATATGCCAACGTAACAGATAATAATAGACTACACTGAACTAAAATAAATATAAATCTGCTGAACTGAAATAAATATAAATGCATTGAACATAAAGAAGTATAAATATATTGAACTGAACTGAAATAAGTATAAATATACTGAATTGATCTGATCTGAACTGAAATAAGTATAAACTTACTGAGCTGATATGAACTGAAATCCAAATAAACTCCAGAGAACAGGACATAATTAATCTCAGAAGAAACAATTTTCATAAATGATAAAATAGCTTATAACGTGTTTAAATATTATAAAAGATGCCACAATTGCTCATAATTTATAAAAATACCGCACTTCACAAGATCATTTCTTGGACTATTGTTTGTGACTATGCTTATTAATCGGACTTATTAGATGCATGATTGATAATTATGTTACAATTAAGAATCTTTCTTCTGGGATGTGCATTAATAATTATGGATGATTGATTATCATTAATCAGTAAGCAAGCCATACATATCAGCGAGGAGATTTATTGGTTCGGACATTATAATTATTGCTTTAGGTTGCAACAATGTGTTGAATATTGAATAGAAGTTTCAATGATTTGAGGCAAACCGCCGTTTTCAACTTCCAAACTTTCCATATGACTTTTTTCGGTGTGTCGGACCATAACAGTCAAAGCCACTTCGAGAACTATGTTTGTTATTATCCATAGAAGTTTTTCTTTTTGGTTAATGAATGCCTTTTCGTAACAGAATTTAGGGTTCTAGTTGTTTCTACACATTTATATATTCTCTATGTATCAGTTCAAGTTGCACACTTTTTAATCAGCTTTCTCAAGACATATTTGACCATAAATTTTAACCAGTATATAGATACAAATATCATTATGTGAGATCAGGGACGGAGCCAGAAAGAATTCGTCTTGTTACCCTAAAAATACCCAAAAAAATTTGCTTGCCGTGGGCTGGATCCCCCTCCAGCCCCATGTACCTCCGCCCCTGTGTGAGATATCATTGGATTCCCTGCATGATGTATTTTCTAAACATCAAATTTTAATACACCATTATTATACATAACTAAAGTTATCATTGGTCAAACATGGTATGAGAAAGTTGACCAAAAAGTGTGTATCTTGAATTGGGACAGAGGGAGTAACTTTCATTTGATAATTTAACACCTAAGTGTAAGAGTGTTTAAATTTAAATTTATTATCGTGTGAAATTTAGCTAATTAATTCCATATTATGCATAATTTTTAAATTTTTATTGTATAATATTTTGTTATACATAACTAAAGATATATATTAATAATTTTAACTTATTTATAAAAAATATTTTAAAAATGTAAGAAAGCGGGATGGTAACATCTCAATAAATGGCCTTTCAAAATTAAATCACCAAAATTATTATATTAAACTTAAAGAATATTTTTCTTAGGTGCAAATTCAATGCATTATGAAAACAAAATTGAAAAAAAAATTAAAATCGTAACTAATTAGTATTGTTTAAGAGAATTTTTTTTATTAATCGTGATGTAGAAATTGTTATATGTAAAAGATTTTTATATGTGTAGATGATAGTCTTCCATCAAATTATCTTTACTCTACACATACAAAAATTACCATATTAAAAAAATAAATTAATTTTAAAATCCTACCCAATTCACATGAGTGCAAATATAACCTTTTGATAATTAAAAGTATAAATATAATCCTATATAGTAAGTGCAAGTGCAAACGTACTCTCTCCGGGGAATTTAGTCCGAAATTAAGTGAAAATACTACCTTACCCCTCTGATTTTTTAAAAAAATAATGAAATTACTATCATACCTCCCAAACCTAACCACATATTCATCTACTTCTTTAGAAAGTTTCACCGCTCCAATGAAGCGCTAAAACCTACCACGTTGGCAATCCTAACTTCTTCTTCTCCAATGCTGATGAAGGCTTCAGAGCAGCGGGAGCACGAACAGGGGTGGTGATTGTGAACAGCGGGAGAACGAACAGCGGGAGCACGAACGGAGGAGGCGGCGAAGATGGTTGTAGAGGTGTTAGGGTTCTGGGGGCAGTGGGCTAGAATTTCGCGGGGCGACGAGTCACTAGTGGAAAAGCCTCTATTAAAGGGACCATTAGAAGGCTGTTCCATCAATTTTTTGAGGATTCGCCTTTGATTGAGATCCGAATGAGGTTCCTTTAACTTGGGTTGTATAATTACTACTCTCAGCCCCTACGGTTTTCTCTCATATTTTTTTCACTAACACCCCATCTCCACGCCTCCTTATCTACACCGCGTCTCTCATCTCATCACCTCCCTCCCTGAAAACACAGCCCTCCATCCTCAGCCTCCATTCACCGTCGTGCTGCCGGAGAAGACTTGATAAGCCACCGCTGGAGATGAAGACTCGGCCACTACTAGAGATGAAGACTCGGCCACTACTAGAGATGAAGAGTCGGCCACCGCCATCTCTTCATCCGCCACCGCTAGATTTCCTTCCGTTGCCGCTAGGAGAAACTTCCGCCACCGCATTGGGTCCCTCTACCACCACTTGCATGTCGGAGAAGGACACCTCGCAACTGCATATAGAGCCTCCGCCATCGCTGTTTTTATCTTCTTTTTATGTTTTATTGTTGAATGCTCTGGGTTGGTTGATGTTTTTGGTCCAATATTCTCAATTTTTCAGATCTGTACTCTTTGGCTTGCCACCGTTTTTGGGACTCCGGAAATAGGTTCCGAATTTGGAACCTATTTTGGATCCAATAGAAGGCGATTTTCGGAACCACCTTTAATCGAATCGATCAAATGCACTACCAGATAAGGCAATTGAAAAGTGCTTTTTCTGGTCCAATAAAACTGTCATTAATAGGCCTGATTTCCACTAGTGTGTTTAGGTGATTGGGGAGGGGGGTTCAAATGGGGCGGTTCTCATGGAGTGGTGGGTTTAGTAGCGGAGGAGGGAAGATCGATAGAGGTGGCTAGTTCTCAGATCGGCGAGTTAAGGTGGTGAGGCGGTTCTTAGATCGGCGGAGGGTGGTGGTGGTGGTGGGCGGACCTGAGAAGAGGAGAAGGTGTGGTGGTGGTGAACCAGACCCACCACTAGCTCGACACCTTTGACACGGCGAAGGAGGCGGCACTAGCTCGGGCTGGTTGGCAAGGGCTGGTGGTGGGATTGGGTGGTGGGGTGGCGGGGGATCAGGTGGTGGATTTGGTGGTGCATCGACGGTCCAAGAAACAACCGTGACGGAGCAACGATAGTAGCAAGGATATAAATGTCCACGAACTTTTTAATTTTGGGTCAAAGAGTGAACGCCAGAAAGTCAATGCTGAAAATATGTTTTAGAATTATATTTGCACGCTTATCAACTAGTTAGCATTGTAATAGCAGTTTAAATTATGTGAGAGGACATTAGCAACACCCTAAGAAAATGATGGTGATTGGTATGTGTTCCATACCGGAAGGCAGAAACTACCAACTCCCAAGTGGCTACAACCTTTAAAGAGGCCCATACTTTGGTTTCACTATTATTATTATATATTTAACATTTAAATCCTGCCATGCAGTCTGCAGATGCAGTCTTTCTGTCGGGCTCCTCTCCACTGGTCACTGGACAGTCTGCGGGCTCGCAACTGTACCACTAGCCTTTATTGTGGTTGGTGTATATTAGCCCAATGGCACTAATCTTTATTGTGATTGGTGTGTATTAGTCCGTCCCAAACTTAATGGTACCATCGTCTTATATTTTAAGAGTTCTTACCCTAATAGAGATACATATACGTACTCCGTACAAAATTGATTTAAATTTTGTAAAAACTGAAAAGAAAAAAATGGTTTCTCCACTTGTCGAAACCACCGTCAACGCCACCACCGAACCACCTATCTCCCCATCACTCTCAAATCACAGGAATCTTCACTTCCTAACCAAGCCCTGGTGCCGGTAAACCACCCCCTCCCCCAGTCTAGGCCTGTTGTCGGTACACCACCTCCCTCCTCAGTCTCATCGCCTTCCCGCCGCTCTGTCTCCAGCTCTTCCCCTTCCTCATCTCGATCTTAACTCCTCTCATCGTCGTCGCCGCCGCCGCCGGTTCTCTTGCAAAAGGGGGCTAGTTCTTGACCAAGCCTCGCTGCTAGTGGTTCTCGTCGAGCCTCGCCACCGGTGGTTCTCGCCGAGCCTCGCAGCCGATTGTTCTCGCCCAACCTCGCCATTGATGGTTCTCGTCTGATCCACATCGACCATTATGTCTCGATGCTCGAGAACCACTGTTGACGACCCACAGCTCGAGAACCATCGCAGTGGGTAGGGTTTGGTCGCGCCATGGATTGGGAATAGTGGTCGGGGGAAGGTGAATGGGTGGGGGATGATGTCGTGGCCGGGTATTTATCGGCGATGTTAAAATGCAGAGTCATTTTTTGGTGACGTTATGGGGTTTCCGACGAAAGTCAAAGAGATTCGGACGAGGGAGGAGGGGGAGTTGGTTTGAAAATTATTTACAAATTATTTTTGTTTAAATTTAAAATTGAGTATATACATTATTTTTTTCATTATAAATACGGAGTATAAAATAACAAGGGAAAAATATCAATATAACCCTACCTACTTGACATAAGTGTCAATATAACCCTCAGATATATTTTAATGCAAAAATAACCCTAACTAGTTAATGTAAGTGTCAATATAACTCTCAGACCCCATTTTCGACATTGACGTCGCCGGACCGCCGTCGGATGCCGGAATGAGTAGAATTACACTTACATCAACTAGGTAGGGTTATAAAAAGGTTATATTGACATTTATGTCAAATAAGTACGATTATAAAAGCACTTTTTTTCCACATAACAATCCACTTTTTTATTTTAAAAAAAGGCTCAATTATTAGTTTCCTCTTATTATTGCCAGACTTCGTGCTCCGCTCCACTGGCCAATGCAGAATCTCCAGACTGAAACAATGCCAGGATAAAGCCACTGGAGTAGATGATTAAAGCTGGCATTCCATTATTTTGAAGTCATGTATACTGTGGTAATTAGTGTGCACCGAGGATATGATTATTAATTATTATTTTAAAATTTGTATCTTTTGAGTATATTGTGAGAGATTTTTTAAAACTAAATTCACGAGCTTAGTAAATATGAACCTATAATAATAGTTAACTAATTGAGAAAGGTAAAACTACAATGTTAACAATTTGTTTATAGGCACTAATTGTTTCGACATTTTTTTTTTGGAAATGTTAAAGAGCAAAAGAAATTAAATGGATAGATTGGAGAAAAAATTGAGTGATTGAAAATTATCTAGACTTTTATCGAAACTGAAAGATATCAAAAATATAATAAATAAATATTTCAAATAATGAAGAAGGAAAATTGCTAATAATAACCCCAGTACCTTGATAAGTGCAAATTTAATTTTCAATTTTTTTAGTGCAGGTATGCTCCTGGTATTGTCACAGATTTTGGTTAATGGTAATCAAAATCGGTGGAATACTAAAAGATTAAAATACCCTTAGAATTAATAAGTTGAAAAAAAAATTAGTCACAACGTGGCCCAAAACAAAGCCTTCTCATCTTTGATTCCATTATCACTCTGCAACTGCCTCACAACGCTATGCCAGAATCACCAGCACCACAACCTCTGCCCCTCCTATTAGATGGATGTGGTGGGGGAATCCGTTGGGGTGAGGGAAGATGGCAGAGATGTCTGGTGGGTTGTGGTTAGGGGTGGGCATTGGTTCGGTTTTCAAATGTTTCGGTTTATTCGGTTCGGTTTAATCGGGTTGACATTTTTCAAGCCTAAAACCGAAAAC
>JAUOBV010240108.1:0-11591 GCA_032360425.1 Rubia occidens
GAACTTTCTCTCTTTATAGCATTAGAAATTTTAATTGATACGGTTGCTAATTTTAATTTGTTGTTCGGTTGTTAAATATTTTATTTAGGGAGCTATCTTGTTAAAGAACTTAGCTGCTGAAGAACCCTCAGCTCTTGGTTTGGATTCCTACTCCAAAGAGTGTGTTACCTTTGCCTAGATGTGGCTTCTGCCATTGTCAGATGGTAATAAGTTACAATCTCTTTATTAAGCGAGATAATTCATTGTTAAGAGTACGTAATTTGTTATTTTAGGGTTCTAATGTTCAACTGGTATATTTGTTAGGATCATTAAAGATGCTTTTGTGCATATAATTCAGTCTCTTGAGACTTGATTCAACTCTGATTTTGTGCAGGACAGAATTAGAAAAGGGGGTCATCATAATGAACCACTCATTTTGGCATGAAATCCTTTATACGTAGACAAGAACTATAACAGAAAAGTTGCAAGTTCTTGTCATATTTTTGAAGTACTTGTATAAACTTGAAGAATGATCAGATGCAATCTTGCCATGTGACAGACTAGGTGAACCTAGAGAAAACCTTCATATTAGTACATTTAACTATTCTGAGGTGTTTAACAATGATTTGATTTCAGGTTTGCGCTGTAAATGCCCCTTTCCTGCTAAAATTATAACTATTTTAAATATTCTCAGTAGAGGATGATTGTTATAAGATTTGGGCAAATCATGTCACTGCACAATCAATTACAACGTCGTGGGATATTCCATATTTGTCTTACTGCACATGTTTGATAAGGAAATCGTTCTTACTCCACACATCTATGTATCCTAGGTTACCTTCAATGGATCATTTGAGCACATGAACATTGATGCTACCAGGTATACTTCTTAATTGCAAATTGGAATTCTCTCTTGGCCGTAGGAGTAACTAAGAGTCATAAACATAAGTACCTAAGTAAATAAGTCCGTATCCAAAAATAAGGAAACCATTGAGCCCACACAATCCTCTCTTTGTGGTCCTAACAGCGAGAAACAAAGTTTGTTCCAGATGCTTAAGATTACAAAAATAGTTACACACCTTTAGTCAACAATGTTAAAAAAACTCTAATCTAGAATAATGGAAAATGATACAAGTAATTTGATTTCACACTGTTCAACGGGACTAGGTTGCTACGGGCAAATCTCTTGCATCCTTTGAAATATATTGAAACAATAAATGCCCGCCTTGACTACCTGGTGAGTGCTCACTTTAAAGAAAGAATTATGCAAATATTTGGAGGTTTCTATTTTTATTGGTTAGCTGGTCCTAATTATCTGCTGTAACTTAGATATCTGAACTTCAACAGTTCTTTCTCTTAACTAATTCTCTTGCTTACTGTATATATGATAAATGTATGTATCTTCATTTATTTGTGAAACCCTTCACTAGTATGTTCTATATTAAAATATGAGTATTTGTTACTGTAGGCTTGTGTAGTTTCTATTTCTATGATTGCCCGTTCAAGGTAGAATTCCAGATTGGGAAGTCTAGGATTTGAGCTTTTCTTTTCTTGTCATCCATATTGCTCTAGTCTCAGTCTTTGGCTGAATATTGATTAGTGGTGTTTTTCTTTGTTGACTGTTGTTATAGTTTAAATGCATTTCCTCTTGATTTTCTTTTTATTTAGTTAATTTTCACTTTGACATCCCCAATATTTTAATTGAAGTTCTTCAGGCCATGTTAGATCAAGGGAGCCTCAAACTCCACGCTCATGAGGGAGAGGTATTGCTATATTTTGTAGGTTTGAAATTATTAGAATTTTATATGTTTAATAGCAACTACTAAACTTTGTGGGTTAAACTGTAATAATTAGAATTTAGTGGGTTTAATAGCAATTATTCAAATTTGTAGGTTATGATTGCAATTATTAGAAATATGTGGCTTAAATTGTAATTTTTTTAATACTCTGTATTTTTTTGTGACGCTTTTAAGCGTATAAATACTATGGGAAGCGTCACTAAATTTCTGACACTTGAGCAAGTCATAATAATTGTGACATTCTCGCATGTCAAAAAGAAAACTACATCTTTACGTGTCACAAAATAATAGTGACGCTTGAAGGTATCAGAATTATTTTAGTGACAAGCTAATTAGAGGCACTTCCACAAGGCGTCACTAATTATTTTTGTGACACTTCTAAACATCATAAATCTCCAAAATAAATGTCACTACTGGAACTATTTTTTGTAGTGTGACGATGGTAGTGTGGTGGGTGACAGTTGTGTAAATTCTTTGTTTATGGTGGTAATATTTAGTTTGAGGGGTTGCTGGGTGTGGGTGTGACAGAATGAGGCGGTGGTGCTGCTAGATGTGTGTGATTGTGTGTTCTAAGGTGGTGCAGGTCAGTGTGAAGCGTTGGTGGTAGTTCTGTGAAAGCGATGCTGCTATTAGGTGAGGTGAGTAGTGGTGATATTGAGTGAAGTGGGTTGTGGTCCTACTGTGCGTGTGGATGGAAGTGTGTTGTGGTGGTTATAAGTCGTGGTAGTGGTAGACTGGGAGTGGTAGTGGTAGTGGTAGTGGTAGTGTGAAATATAAGGGCATTCTCGTCTTTTTGGAATATTAAAAAGGATGTCATGGTTAGTTTCATTTATTTTTACTAGAATCAAAATTTATGCTGAAAATTATGATTAGAAGATTAGGTTTAAAAAATCTATATCACCAATAACCTTTTTTAAAGGATAAAGTGTCAGTATAATCCTACCTACTTGACATAAGTGCCAATATAACCCTCGGATAATTTTTAGTGCAAAAATAACTCTAACTAGTTAATGTAAGTGCCAATATAACCCTTATACCCCAATTCCGGCGTTGACTGTATGTAAATTGTCCAAAATACCTTAGTGTTAAAATATGAAATTGAGTTCTCCGGACCACCACCGGACCACCTCCGGACCATCGTCAGACCGTCGAACCGCCGCCGAACCACTGATAGGGTTATATCAGCACATTCGGCACATTCTTAAAACTTATATGGTTATATCAGCACATTCTAAAAACTTATAACGTTATATCAACACATTCGTAAATGGGTAAAATTTACCTTTCTATCGAATCCGGTCTTCAGATGTTGGAAAAGATTACATTGGCACTTACTTCAACTAGGTAGGGTAATATCTGCACTTTCAGTCATCAAAAGGTTATATTGGTACTTATGTCAACTAGGTAGGGTTATAAAAGCACTTTTCTCTAAGGCTTAATCAATTTTTTTTAATAACCTATACTCCTAACTCTTCTTCTTCGCGTCAATCGCCGGCCAGCGGTGCCGTCGGCAGACCTCGCCGGAAAGCCAATGCACAACCCATTCCTACCCGTCCCTAGTTCAATCCCCACTGTCCGCGGCCCAGTACCTTTCGTCCCAACCAAGCCTCGCCAGAAAGAACCCTCCCCTCACCTTTGTTCCACCCGTCGACTATAACCATCCGTCCCCAACCTACTCATCGACGAGAACTCTCCTCTTACTTTCTTTCCTGTCAGTTCTCGCTGATGGTCCTTGTCGAATGGTCCTCGTCGGCTGGCTCTCATCGGCAGTAGCGTCGATTGGAAACGAGAAATGAGAACCGAAGACGAAGGAATTGGGGTGGAGGAAACGAGAGCAGGAGAAGAAGGAATTGGGGTGGAGGAAACAAGAGCCAGAGATGAGAATTGGGTCAGGTGGGAGAAACGAGAACCAAGTCAGACGGTGTAGGAAATGAGAACCAGGGTTTGTTGGGGGAAACGAGAGCCGTAAGAGAGAGCCACGGCGGTCGGAGCTTGGCGACAAGAACCGACAGGGAAATGAAGCTGTCCAGGGGAGGAATCCAACGGGAATGGCGGGGAGGAGGTCTGAAACGAGAACGACGCGAGCCACGCCGGAGTAGTTGACGAAATTCCCGCCGGAGAAGCCGCCGGAATCTTTGAGAAGGGTTTTAGAGTCGGTGGAATTCCCGCCAGAGAAGACGCTGGAATACCGACCGCCGATCGCCGTCTTCAACCACCGGAAAACACCATTGCCGACCAACGTCCTCCACCGCCGGCGAACACCTCCAACGGCGGTGGTATTAAATTAGGGTTTAAAATAATTTTTATTTATTGTCAATCCTACCCTATTTTAATTCTTTAAATTAAATTCAGAATACATATTGTATTTCAATAGTACAAATACAGGACGTGTTTTAGTAAAATGTAGAGTGTGATATAGCGATTCACTTTTTTTTTATTTATTATGAAGGAAGGAATTTGTTTAATTCGTTTGTTGATTGAATGAAGGATCTGGGCCGGAGGAATTGGGTTTGTTTGTTAGAGCCACGGAAGCTGAAAACAAGTATGAAGAAAATCACGGAAGCTGGAAACAGGATTGGGAACCCACAAGGCATCCAAGCCAAAACTTAAACAAACTTAAAGAAACAATAAAAATCTGGAATGGAAACACATCTGGGGACATCTTCTTAAACCTTTATAATGCAAAATTAAAAGTCACGGAAGCTGAAAGCAAGTATGAAGAAAATCAAGCTCAAGAAAACTTGATAAAAATGAAAAAGAGACAATTATGCTCATACGAGCAGTCAAACAGCATAACTTGTATTGGAAATAAAAAGGCAGAGTTAAATGGATCAAAGAAGGAGACCAAAACAATGAATACTTTTACAGGGTAGCAAATGAAAAACATGGAAAATTATGATAAATAAAATAAAAAACACCGACTCATACTGGATTACTGGTACTAGGCAAATCAACTGAAGGAGTGGCTTTCTTAGAGGCCTTAGTCTCTCAAGAAAAAACAAATATATTACGTTCATATATGAGTTTCTTTATGCAAAACATTCCAAATCTGATAACAACCGAGGAAACTCAGAACTTAATAAAACCTTGTACTGAACCTGAACTGAAAGAGGTTGTCTTTAATCTGAAAAAAGAAAGTGCACTGAGCCCCAACGGTTATTCAGATCACTTGTACACGGTAGAGCTACCCTGGACAAGGTGAGCCAATTGCCCAACTTTTTTAAAAAATTATATTTTTTAAATATTTTTATTTAATTAATATATGATTTTTGATTAGTGTCTTAGTTTATTTTTAATTTTAGATCATTTTATCCTTCTAAATTTAAATTTTCTAAAAATTACAACACTATTTTCATATATAGAGTCATCAAATTAAATTGTGACCCATCAATTATTTTTTTCTGAATCCGCCCCTGTATGGATCCAAAAAATAATAATCCTAACATATTCAAACCTGAGCAGGATCATACAAAAGAGCCAACATTTACACATATTTGAAAGCCAAAGGCAAAGCTCGGTTTTCAAAAAGAGCAAACCTCAACTGATGATGAAGAAGATGGTGAGGTTGTGGAAGAAACTATCCAGGAGGAGGACCCAGTAGAGAAACCACAGGATCAGCAGGAAATGAATGGAAATGCCTACCAGACACCCAAATATCCTCAAATCTCCACTACACAAGATCAGGAGAGGACCCAACAAAGTGAGTTTGCTCAACCAATAAAGAGGAGTTCCAGGTTAGCATTAAAGAAAAAGTCTAAATATGATTGTTAAACTCTTAATTTAGAATGTTAGAGGTCTCAGTACATCTAACAAGAGACTTAAAAAACTTTCAAGAAAGAATGATATAGACTTTTTGGAAATAATTGAACCTAAAGGCAAACAAGAACAAAGGATTTCTTACCAAAAAACCCAGTTTTTAGGAACTATCTCCTAACTAAACATACTAAAATATGGATAATATTTTCTGGTAGAGTGGATGTTACTATCATTGCTGAGAATCAATATTACATTCATGTAAATATTTTGTTTAAGGCAGATCAAACTACATTTGATGTTTATATAATCTATGCTCCTCAAACCAGGTTAGAGAGATAAAACATGTACAATCTCCTTCAATATGAAACCATATATGATCACACAATTATTGGAGGGGATTTTAATTCCATTAGGAAAATAGAAGAGTACTCAGGACCAGCCACCCCTGACCCTAATACCATTGAAGACTTTAACTCCTTCATTAATACTTTGAAAATTGAAGAGATAAAGACAGTAGGCAACCTATTCACCTGGAGTAACCTAAGATCAAATAAAGCTACCTCTAAAAAACTTGATAGAATCCTAGCTACTCAGACATTTTTAAACAACTACAATGAGGCATCTGTACAAATCCTAAGTAGGACATCATCAGACCACTCACCTCTTCTAGTTGAGCTAAAACAAACTGGTATCACACATCCTAAACCATTAGGTTTCATGAAATTTAATTCCACATACCTGAATTTTTAAAAATGATTGAGGCTGATTGGAAACTCCACATGGACACCCCAAGGCCAGCTAGGTTTATCTCTTAAGCTTAGTAGACTTAAAAAGACAATTAGGGTTTGGAATAAGGATAATTTTGGCAATATTCAGGACAATATAAAAAACTCAGAAGCTTTAGTATCTCAGCTTGAAACTGAATATGATATAAATCATCTAGGCACTATGGTAAAGCTGAACGAGACAAAGGTAATTCTGACTAGATTCTTACTTGAAGATTATACATTGTTACAGGAAAATACTGGAGCAAAGTGGCTCAAAGATAGAGATTACAACTCCGGCTACTTTCATAGGTCTATATCTGAAACCACTCCAAGTTATCCATAATCAAAATTAAGGATATGCAGGATAATTGGGTACAGGGCCAGGAAAACATAGGCAAGGCAACAATAGACTTCTATTCTAATCTCTTAGGGGATGAAAATTTGGATAGGACAGGTTCTAATCTGGAATTATTTCTAGCTGAAATGAAACCATAGTCACCGATTCAGATAGCATGAACATATTGAAACCTTTTACTATGGAGGAGACAGAAAAATCTGCATTCAATCTGGGCCCATATACTACCCCAGGACCAAATAAATCATTGGAATCTTTTACAGAAAATCTTGACAGATCATAAAGCATGATTTCTTTCAAGCAATGCTGGAATTCCAGGCAGGAATCTCAATCCCCAAGGCTATAGATAGTTCCCTCATAGCCCTAATCCTCAAAAGCCTAACACCAGCATCCTTCGATGAATTTAGGCCAATCAGTCTGTCTAATTTCAGCAAAAAACTGATGTTAAAGATATTAGTAGACAGAATTACATAATTTATGGGTAAACTCATTTTTGTGGAGCAACAAGCCTTTCTCTTGGGGAGAGACGTAACTGATAATAAACACCTCATGAAGGAAGCTGCTAGATTACTGAACAGGAAAAATGAGAGCTTAAATATGATCTTGAAATTAGACATGATGAAAGTATTCGATAGAGTCTCATGGTCAGCTCTCAATTTAGTAATGCTTAAGTTAGGATTCCATGGTCATATATTAAGAATTATAATGTACAACCGAAATGCAGCTTGGTTATCTATTCTCATAAATGGATCACCCCATACTTTTTAAAGCTTTCTAGAGGCCTAAACCAAGGGGATCCACTTTTTCCGCTCTTGTTCAACATAATAACTGAGATTCTTACTGTTAACCTTAGAAAAAAAAATTAGACTGTGGAAATCTAAACCTATTTATGCCTATTTACGACCCCAGCCACGGCCTCCAAAATCAGGCAATTGTCTTTTGGGGATGACACTGTCTTTTTCATAACAAGCACAAAAAGAACTTTACAGAACTTAATGAAGTTCCTGGAGATATTCCAAAGGGCTATAGGTCAGAGAGTTAACTTCTCCAAAAGTGAGTTTTATGCAGGAAATCTGAGGAAAACGAAATTAGAGGAAATAAAACTCATTACCGGGATAAAACAAGTGACAGTGTCATTTCAGTGCTTGGGAGTAACAATTCCCAAAGGTAGAAAACATAATTCTTACTTCAATGGAATAATTGATAAACTGAAATCCAGGATATCTAATTGGAAAAATAATTGGCTCTCATCTGGGGGCGAATTGGTACTGATTAACCATGTCCAAAATGCCTATCCACAACACATTTGGGCTGTTTTAGAACCCACTGCTCATGTGATTGAGAACATCCGAAGCATACTCAGTATTTTCCTTTGGGAAAATACTGAAACTGGGAATAAGAAGCACTAGTTCTCTTGGCAGAGAATGTGTTTTCCATTAAATAAAAATGGACTTGGGATTAGGAACATTAGGAAAGTAATTCTCGCATTCTCTAATAAAATTTGGTGGAAAATGCAGAAAGGGGCATCAACATTGTCTAAATTTATTTGGTCCCTACCAGATTCATATAGAACCTCTGATACCTTGTCTAGATATGGAAAGGTAAATGTTTTTGCTGAAACTAACACACAGGTTATCACTGGAAGAGAAGACTCCAATTTCTGGATTTGCAGCTGGACAGGTAAGGGCCCAATCATCAACTTCTAGCCACCACAAGTAGAAACCCCTCAACCCTATTTGTTGATAAAAGAATTCCAGGTATGTAAAAAATAATTCATACAAGTTTGAGACATTATCTGAGCCATAGCATCATTGTTGAACAACAAAAGGATATTTTTTAACTGAGCACACTGATATCTTAATCTGGAAACATGATGTTAAAGGAGAATTCACCATTAAATCTGCATATAGAGAACTAAGAGATAAAATAGGACCAATCTTAGAACTAAAAAAGGTATGGAATTCAATATTACCAAAGAAAATATCCTTTTTGTTTGGAAGCCATTGAATAACTCTTTACCTTTTGATAACAATATAAGGAAAATAGGTTTCAACCTAGCATCTAAGTGCTCCCACTGTAACTCAGAGGATTCTTTATCCCACTACTTCAATGACTGCAGGATTTCAAACATGGTATGGGATTTATTCCATAAATCCCTTCTATTACCAACCAGATCCTTTACAAGTATTAGGGCCACGATTAAGTTTTACTGGGAATACCAATACTTAAATCTACGTGTCTTAACCTGATTCCACTGCTTATATGCTGGCAATTATGAAAGTCTAGAAATAAGATGACCAAAATAGGCCAGTTGATAGATAGCGTTCTAATTTGAAAGCAGGTCACTGAACTGTCCTTTATGATTCTAACAGCTTATCTGCAACCATGCAATCCAGCAACAGCCCATTCATTAATTCGTAGGTGTCTAGCACTGACAAGGATATTGAATAGGACATTAAGAATCAATCTGATAAAATGGGAAACTCCAGATACCAGAATAAAAATAAACACTGATGCATCTCTATCTCAATCAGGATTTGGGCTTCTTTGTGTAGTTAGGATTATGAGAGAACAATCTATCCTTTGTCTTTATTTGAAAATCATCATCAATCTATCCTTCATACTGAGTTGTTGTCTATTACTGCAGGTATAAGGTGGTCAATTCAAAACGGCTACAACCAGGTTACAGTTGAATCTGACTTTGAGCATGCAATCAGAATTCTGAATTATGAGAGAAAAGGGAACCTTCCATTTCCAGCATATATTTAGAGAAGGGAACTAGTCATCAGATTATCTTGCTAATTAAGTTGGCGACCAAAGAAAAGAACACAACATCATACTCCTACCTTATGGAAGACGAGCATCTGCAATTCTTGATCAGAAGGGATAGACTATTTCCTATTTTGGGGATGTCTGGCCGATTTAGCTTAACACAAGGGTGGAGAGTTAACATTGGAAACACAACCCTAAACATACTACTCCCCCGTCCCATAATTATTGGTCTATTGACTTTTTCAAAGTCAAAATCTGTAAACTTTGACCCTAAATATCAATTTATATATCTATGCTAAAAATATCTTGTGAGATATTGTTAAATTCATCTTTAACTAGAGATATCGTGGGTCAAACATGATCATCGAAATCGTGAAAAAGTAAATAGGCCAATAATCTTAGGACGGAAGGAGTATTATTTAGCCACAGGAAGATAATTTCATTTGCGGTTCAACTCTAATTGGGTCCAAATTCATTTTGTAAATTCTTTAAGCTTTTGCATTACATGGTTAGGGGATCCATTAAACAACCCCTCTCCCATATGTTTATGGGACTAACCTTAAAAAAATTAAAATATTTCACATCGGCTATTAATGAGAATACTCCCTCCGTTTCATTGGATGCGACACACTTTATTTTTTTGGTAGTTTTTGTGAATTTGACACATTTATTTTATGGCAAAATTCCTTCAATTCCATCCACTCATTCTACTTTTTTCCTTTTAATTTTAATTCCATCCACTCATTTCATTCACATAAATCCAAATACCTAAGGTTATGATGACTTAACCAACCAAACCGTATAAGATTTTAACATCATTCAAGTGTATACGAATATGAATATGAATATGAAAGGCTTAACTAAGTACGGCAATCAAATTGGTTTTGACTCTGAATTTGGATCACATAATTCTTTTTCAATTAAATTTTTTATTGAATTATTATTTCGAAAATGAGATTTTAAAGATGCGTAATGAAAAAGGTGGTTTAATTGGACTATTTTAAGAAGCCCATCAAAGGTTTGTGGTTGAAATATTTGAGGCCCATTCGAGAGGCTGAAACAAATAACGTACTCCTCGAGGAGTAGTGTAATCCGAGTATTAATGTTTTCCGATTACGATTTGGATTCGAAATATCAGATAGTCTAGTTTCCCTATATAAAGGTAGAGAGGGTGAGGAGCTGCACACATAATTTCCTTTCTTGGTTTTCCAAAAAAAATTCCCTTTCTTTCTTGCTTGAGTCATTCTCATTTGTCGGCACGAAATTCCCATTCCCTGTTGCAGTTGTGCTGATAGTGGGAGGTGATGGAGAAGGAATTGTCGCAGCTGTTTGAGAAGGTGGAGAAAGCGGCGAACGCCGCTCGGTTTGACGTCGGAGGTGGTTCAACGGCTGAGGAGGAGCGGTGTCTGGACGTCCTCCAGAAGCTCAAGGGGTTTCCGGTGAATTATGACGTCATCGCCTCTACCCGGCTTGGGAAACGCCTTCGGCAACTGAGCAAACATCCGAGGAACAAGATCCAGTCCTTGGCTTTTGATGTTCTTACGATATGGAGGCGTGTGGTGTTGAAAGCAAGGGCAGAAATGTACCGGAAAAGGATGGCTGCAGGATGGCTGCATGTCCAGAAGGACCAGAAGCAGATGCTAAAGTCGGTGCCTCTAACCGCGGACAAAAACCGGGACAAAATCAGGGAGATGATCGCAGGAGCCTTGTGCAAGGTGGGTGATGAAGTCCAGGACATGAACCTGAAAAGGGAAATCAACAAATGCGACCCATATCGCGTGGCGGCTGAGGTGGAATCTGCCATATTCTGCAGGTGGGGTTTGTTCAATGGCGCCCAGAAATTGAAGTACAGGTCCATCATGTTCAACTTGAGGGACTCCAGAAACCCCGATTTCCGGATGAAAGTGCTCCTCGGGGAGTATCCCCCGGAGTCATTCACCCAACTCACGCCTCAACAGATGGCCAGCGATGAGCGAAAACGAGAGATGGAGGACATAAAAAAGAGGGCCTTGTTGGAGTGTGAACGTGGTGGCCTTGAAGCTGCGGCAAGTACGAATGGGTTCAAGTGCAGCAGGTGCAACAAAAGGGAGACCACTTATTCTCAGCTGCAGACTCGGAGTGCCGACGAGCCCATGACTACATATGTCACCTGCGTCAACTGCG
>JAUOBV010240427.1:0-11586 GCA_032360425.1 Rubia occidens
CTCAATTGATAACTCCAACAGTCTATACGTATGAATTGTATTTATATATATAGAGAGAAAAAAAGAGTATTCTAAACTTATATCCCCTCATTCCCAGAGAAATTGGCACAATTTCTATTTTCGCCCATCCCACAAAAATTGACAAAATTCAATTTTTACCTAGAGTGGCAATAAATGAACTTATACATTTACTATATTATCCCTCAAAAAGTTGATTAAATATACTAGTCACCTCTTTTATTACCAAAATACCATTCTTTTATTTTACATCAACACTTCCACCACATCTTGCATAAAATACCGATCCAAAAGTAATTGTGTCAATTTCTCTGGGACGGAGGGAGAACTTTAATACTCTCTTTGTCCTAGTTCAAATTGCACCGGAGACTTTTTACGGTGTCCAAGAAATAAATTTGACTGTTAATATCTTTAGTTATATATAATGACGACACATAAGAAATTGATATTTAGAAATCACATGTTACGAAAAATCCAGCAATATACATACAATAACATTGTCATTTATATATTTATTCAAATATATGATCAAAATTTAACAACTTATACCAAAAAAGTCTCCTTCGCATTTTGAATTGTGAGAGGAAATATTTATTTTTTCGTGATTGCTGTTATTTTCCATTAACATGTGCTAAATAATATACCAGTAACTAAATACATGAGTAATGAATTTTTTTTATTTCAATTTTATACGCATTAATATTAGGCAAAGTATTGGGAAAAACCGCCCTTTCATAAGAATATGACATTCGGGGTTGAATTAAAATTATAAAAATGTAAAATATTTTAGTTGAAATATTAAGATTTTATTATACAATTTGTAGCAGTTATACGTTTTTTATCCGATTATGCAACTCGAAAATTTTAGATTTATTCTAATTTGCAGTTTGAACCTTGGTCTTTTCATAACCTATGAAAATACCGTCTTTCAAGAGACAAACTCTTATTATTATGATGCGTACTTAAAATGTATTGAAATCAAACAAAGTCTTGTTTTAAGCATACTTTAGGTCATGGTTTCTTGTGCAATTATAAGAAGTTTCAATTGGGGTTTTTTACTATACAGATAAATTTAGGGACCTACTGTGCAATTACCAAAATGTTATATATATCACAGATATTTCAGATCTTTTTATTTTTTTTCTCTCTCATCGATCGGAAACATCTCGCCGATTGAAAATCGCCACTGGCCGACAATTTCCGCCGTTTTCTGCCCGATTCACGCTGAAAATTCACTAATCTCTACCACTTTGCCTCGTGCTAATTCAGATTCAGATCTAGTTGTTGTGCTCCGGTGCACGGAGGAAACTTTTGGCGGCGAGGAGCAATAGACGACGAGGCAACGGTGATGGGCTAGGTTTTGCCGATGAATGTATGTTCAATAACGTATCTTTGGTCTAATGGTTATAACTCTAGTCTTTGAGATTACAATCTATGTTCAAATCCACTAGGTTCATTTTTTTGAATAAATTTTATTATTGAGATATTGTCGTTTTTTGTTGATGTTTTTAGTTTTTTTTCTTTTCTTATATTCTTGTTTTTAATTATTCAGGTGAGGTTTAATTGATATGAGTTGATATTTTTTAGCTTTTTTTTAATGAAATGGATCGACATTTGTAGTTTTTTTCTCATATTGATGTTTTCATTTTTCGGCAAAGGTTTTGGTAATATGAATTGATGTTTGTAGTGTCTTTTTTCTTATATTGAAGTTTTTCATTTTCCGGATGAGATTCAGGTAGGTTCTTTTTTTTTGAAGAAATTGTATAATTGAGCTATTTTAGCCTTTTGTTGATGTTTGTAGCTCTCTTTCATTATTCGAGCGAGATTTAATAGATACGAGTTGATGTTTTTCATTTTTTGGCTGAGATTTTAGCAATCTGAGTTGATGTTTTTAGTGTCTTTTTTCTTATATTGATGTTTTTCATTTTCCAGATGAGGTTCAGGTAGGTTGATTTTTTTGAAGAATTTTTATTATTGAGCTATTGTAGCTTTTTGTTGATGTTTGTAGTTTTTTCCCTTTTTATGTTGATGTTTTTCATTATTCGGGTGAGGTTTAATTGATATAAGTTGATAGTTTTTTTAGTGATATGGATTGACATTTGTAGGTTTTAAAAAAAAATCCCATGCTGATGTTATCCATTTTCTGGTTGAGATTTTGGTAATTTGAATTGATGTTTGTAGTGTCTTTTTTCTTATGTTGGTGTTTTTCATTTTCCGGATGAGATTAAGGTGTTATGAGTTGATGTTTTTAGCTTTTTGGGTGATATAGGTTGATATTTGTAGTTTTTTCTTTAAAAAAATGTCATGTTCATGTTTTTCATTTTCCGGCTGAGGTTTTGGTGATAGGAATTGATGTTTGTAGTGTCTTTTTGTTATTTTGATGTTTTTCATTTTCATGATAAGATTCAGGTGTTAAGAGTTGATGTTTGTAGCTTTTGGGTGATATAGGTTGATATTTGTAGTTTTTAATAAAAAACGTTGATGTTTTATGATTTTCGGAGTGAATAATTTATATTCTTGAGGTATTGTAATTTTTTAATAATGTTTTTAGTATTTTCTCTCATGTTGAAGTTTCTCATTTTTTTGGGTGAGTTTTAGTTGATATAAGTCGATGTTTTGTAGTTTTTTTTTGGTTATAAGTTGATGTTTTGTAGTGTTTTTTCCTTATATTGACGTTTTTTTTAAAAAAAAATTGGGTGAAATTTAGATGATAAAAATTGATGTTTTTAGATTTTGGGTGATATATGTTGATGCTTGTAGTTTTCAATTGCTTTTGACAATTTAAGCTATGTTGATGCTAGTTGATGTTTGTTTGTTGTAGTCGATGATTTTTCAATTTTTTTTGTTGATTTTTAAATAGTTTTTATGTAGTTTTTATTTATATTTACTTTTAAATATATTTTTTGCTGCAATTTGTAATCGATGTTTTATGATTTTTTGTTGATATTATGCTATTTTTTGCTGATGTGTTATAAATTTCAGTTTCGTGATCATATTGAATTTTTACATTTTAAAAATATTTATTTAATTTTTTGCAGATGGCGGGAAAATAATGAAATAATTTTTGACAAAAAAACCCCTAGAAAAAATATTAGCTATAGGTCCTTATAAAATTATTAGAGATAGACTCCTGTAAATTATTAGAGATAGGCTCCTGTAAAATTATTAGAGATAAGTTTCTGAAACTAGAATATAGTTAAAATTGCATAAATGATCATGCCTAAAGTTTAGGCTATTTCACAATGGACGTGGGTGTAATTTAAAAGTAATTTATATAGGTGGCATAATACTGTCAACGATTCAAATTTGAAGGTAAATTTTTTTGGAGTTAAATACGGGAGAGAATAAAAATAAGAGTGCGTCTCTTGAAAGATGGTCTTTCCATAAATTATGAAAAGACCAAGGTTTAATCTGCAAATTAAAAGAAATCAAGATAAAAATTGTGGGTTGCATTAATCGGGTCATAAACTTATAACTACAACATGTTTCATAGTAATTTTTTAATATTGCAGTCAAAACCTTTTACCTTTTGTAATTCTAATTCACCCGTCTTTCTATATGCTTATGGAAAGACCATCTTTGCCAAAACTTTACCTAAAAATAAATGAGAAAAATATAATAATTAAAATGAATGCATAGAAATAAATATTTTTAAAAATTACAATTTAAAAAATAAAAAATAAAAATAATGAGACCTTTTTATTCATAAAATAGAAGATACTGCATGAATAAAAATGATACTGGAGGACAGGGGTGGAGCCAGAAAGATTCATGGTGGGGGTTGATATACAAAGGGGGAAAAATCGTCAATTTTGCCTATACTTAAGGGGGTTGAAAAAAAGTTTGGAAAAATTTTACCTTGAAAATACCCGATTTTTTTTGCTTGACGGGGGCTGGAGCCCCTCCAGCCCCCATGTACCTCCGCCAGTGCTGGAGGAAGTGGCTTGTAACATTATTTGATGCGACAATCAATCAAACTGTCTTAGAAAGAAAAAATTTATGTGAACAGTTGTTCAGGAAAAAATGAGTGATTTGTGAAAACACGTGACATATTTAACACATAAACATATAATATTTGCTAACCTATAAAATTTTCTGTTGTCTTATTTGCGTTGATATATTTTGGCACGTTCTATTCTACTGAAATTGATAAACAACCAAAAGATGTACTTAATATGTTCTTGCTTGGCTTAATAACAAAGCTGAATTTATTAGCTTTCGGTCCATTTTGTCTATGGGGAAATCGTGCACTCAACGTTCTTTTTTTAGCAATTATTTTTTTATTAGCCTTTTAAAAGACAATTAGAATCATGGGCTCCTATAATAAAACTAATTGGTTTTATGATAAAAGCTTATGAATCTTACATGGTATCAGATCTCAAGGTTGGCTTGATCAACGTAGTGGACCTATATTCCCACTGATAGGCCTTTGACCCCCCATTTTCCACGTTTGCATGATGGTTAATACCGTTGCACGTGAGGGGCCGTGTTTGAGTGTCCCACATTGGTGGTTCACAAAGTATTTCTTTAATATATAAGATCATGGGTCACCTCTACATAGTAAAAATTGATTTTATGATAGAAGCTCATGAATCTTATAGGTATCATACCATGCACATAGACATGGTATTCAAAGTAGCTAGCACTTGAAGATGATGTGAATTTATGTTAGTTGGCACTTGAAGATGAAGTGAATTTATGTAGAGAAAGTCTAACGAAAGGCAGCTTTTCTCTAAGTTTATGGAAAATTTACAGTGACTTTTACATTAAATGTTGTAATTTTTTTTATAAAATTTAAATATTGCATATTAAAAGTTAAAAATAATAATAATATGCATTTGAATGTGAAAATATAAAATTATATAAATATAAAAAATCTTTTCAAAATTTTTAGATCTAGTATGTAATTTAATGAATGCAATATGTAAGGTAAAAAATAAGTAGTCTGTCCATAAATTTATGGGCAATCCGCCTGTTAGAAGACCCACTCTTTTATGTAAACCCTCCAATTTCTTTGGGTTTGATAGCATAACATTAGGTGGTTGGATTTAGGTGAATGAAATGAGTGGGTGAAATTTAAAAAATCTTATACCAGACAAAAAGAAGTGTGTCAAACCCAAAGAAACGGTAAAAAAGAATGTGTGTCAAACCAAAACGGAGGAAGATCTTCCATAAACACGTTTATTGATTAATGTTTTTAATTATGTATGATAACATCACTTTTTATATAATAATATCTTTTTATTTATATGTATTTATCGAAGTCTAACAATTTTAACCATATATTCAAGATCTTAAAATTTTAATATTTAAATTCCAAGAAGTCGGAAAACATATGATTAGCTCAAATTCAAGATATAATAAGAGGTCAAGCATCGTATGTACCTAAAATTAAGTTCTGGGATCCACCTTAAAAAAAGAAAAATTCGGCCTACAATAGGCTTCTTCTTTTAAAAAAAATAAAAATCATTCAATGGTGCTCGAAAAACGCCCAACAACAAATTACAATTAGTGAAATTGACATCCAAATTAACTAGTGTCAAGCAATAACTAACATATTGCAAGAATATATAAACTGCATGTTGACCATATTGGTCGCCTGTACTATTACAGATTAGAAATCCAATACAATTGTAACATTGTTCTTAGGGATATTAACTCGCTTCCCGCAAAAACTAAGACCACTTGGCAGAGAGAAACGTATCACACATCAAAACTACTGCGCCCAACAGGGATCTTCTACAACTGTCACATCATTTGATCCAACCACGATCTATGTTGTTGAAAATGTAAACAAAGATCTGGCGTAATCCAAACTAATAGAAATTCAAAAATAAAATCACAAACAAAATTACGAACACACTATTTGTATAAACAGATTGAGAGAAAAATTAACGTGAACAACTAAATCGAGTTATCAACTTATCATTATGAATGCAATAATCTAATCGATCAGGGCGAAAAACAAAATTATTGTGCGAGATCTCACACTTATTCAATAACAAAAAAATCAATGAAAATAAACTGGTATTTCCCATCTCCCTATGATGGGAAGATGAGTAAAAGAAGATTGAAAAAAAATAAAATTTGTTGGGAGAGAAGATGGGGGCTTACGGCAAAGAGAAATTTGTGTGAAGAAAGAAGGGCCTACAATAGGCCTTTAAATATTGTAATAAAATTCAAAATTGAAAATAAGGAAAATTGAAAAGAAAATTTAAAAATAGGGATAAACTCGTTCATGTTCTCTAGTTCTTGTGTTTGTGCAAATATACCCTAGAGTTTTTTTATAGTGCATTCGTACCCCTGGATTAGTTGTGCCATGATAACTTATGCCCCTCTTGCCCGAATCCGGCTATTTTTTTCCATTGACCGACTTGAAATGACTAAATTGACCTTTGGGCCAAACTCTAAAACGAAATGGATGGACACGTTTTCCCTTAACTCCCACCTCCGCCTCCACCTCCGTCGGTCTGCCACCATATCCGCCGCCGTATCACCACTTACGCTTACGCCACCAATCCGCCACCTCTGCCCCCACCACCACCTCCAGTACTCTACCATCACCTCCATCGCTCTACCACCTCCTTCACCGCCACCCCACCCCACCCATAACTATCACCACCTCAGCCCGTCTCCACCGCTCTACCACCACCTCCACCTCCACCGCACCAACACCACCTCCTCCACCGCTCCAACACCACCTCCTCCACCTTAGCCACCATAACACTACCACCACCAACACAAAAAACCAACCACCGCCGCCGCTGCCTTCTATTCATCACACACCCATCACCATGGCCCCGGCCTCGTCAAAACCCATCATCAGCGTCATTTTCCCTTCCCATCAAAACCCCTATATCCCAGCCCATCAAATCGGCGCACCATTTCCGATGCAAGAAACATCCCACCACCGTCCCGACACCACTTTGCCACCACCATGATGCCACCGATCCCTTCACCCACGAAATTGAAATGTTTTTTTTGTTTCGAAAAGACGAATGAAAAGGTTGTCGGAGGTACCAAAGAGGTAGCCGATGGTGATGGATATACCGGTGATGGTGGTGAGGTGGAGGTAGTCGAGGACATTGAAATTGGCAACGATTTTTGTGAACGGAGTGTTCAAATCTATGGATTCAGAAAGAATGAGACGGAGGTGGAGAAGAAGATAAGAAAGAAGACATTTTTTTCTTCTTTTTTTGCTTAAGGGGCAAAATTATCATTTCCACTGAATTTGGCAATGAGCGAAATTGACTATTTTTTTGCTATAGTTCGTTGTCTATTTTTACGGTGTTTGATGCATTTTATTCTTGATGTGAAGGTCTAACAACTGTTTACTTTTGTTGGTTCTGTAATTTGTGCAAACATTTGATCATGTGAACCCTACAAATTCTCTTACTCCTACTTCAAAGTTCACCTAAGGTATTGTTGTTAATATTGGTTTATCAGTTTGTTTTCTTTATTGATCTCATTGTTGTTGAGATTATCTTGAAACAATGGTGTTAAATGATACATCGGTGCATGCGTGCCTAGCACTGATGAATAAATCCTACTAGTCTTCTTAAACAATTCCGGTATATGTTTTCTGAAACCCCATCCATTTCTTTAAGAATTCACTCAGACTGTAAATGAAGATGACGTGATCTGGGGCAATTGGTACACACCCTCGGAATTTTCCTGGTAAAGAACAACCAATTACTTTTCTTTACTAGTTTTGCATTGTAGTTCTTTTTAAAGAAATAATGTGTCTAGAGCTGTTGGTATTTTAGTTGGAAAAAATGATGGAACTGTATCACACTTTTTTCATAGGGTAATCAAAGCTTAGAATACTGTAACTAGAATGTCAAAAAATATGTGGTGCAAGTTTAGGAGATGTATGCTGGCACAAGACTGGTCGAACAAAGCCAGTTCTCTTGGATAGTATCTAGAAAGGATGGAAGAAGATTATGGTGCTATATATGACCCTAAAAAAGGGTGGAAACTTCGAGAAGACTAATTGGGTGATGCACAAGTATCAAACGGGCATCTCCTAGGTGTTTATCAGCAGTTGCAGGTTAAGCAGAGAGACAAAAATGAAGTTTATGCTGAAGAAGATGATGTCATGGTTGTGAAGGTGGATCCTGTCACTCCAAAGTCTGTGAACCCTAAACCGACTCGTGTTGAAAGGCGACACCATGACTATGATTTTGTATTAGAACCAACCATTTCTATCGCTCATGTATTTTGAAGACATTTTCCTCATACGTAATCTCTCTTAACTCTAAACTTTATTTGGTGAAAGTTTGGCAGTGTCTCTGGGTAAAATTAATTAAGAATTATTTGCAAATCTTTTTGTCAGAAAAAATGCATCGAGATCATCATGTGTGTACTTGATCAAACACTAATGTCATCTTGATAAGTCACTCCTTAATAGTTATGCCCATGTCAGGTAGAGAGTGTGTTATCTAATGTGACTATTTAATGTACATAGCAAAATGCGAATGATATGTAACTTCAGCACATCAGGATCTTCCCAATGATTGAACATATGATTATATGTATGCTTAATTTGTTGAAATAGCAAACAAATTTATGTTGAATTTTTCTCATCTCTTTATGCAATTTATTTACGATGTAGCATAATGAAGAGGTTAACATGAAAGAGCAGTTTGGATCTTCTCTAAACCAGCAGCTTGGATCTCTTTTGATCGAGCAGCCAAGATCTCCTCCAAACGAGGAAACAGATTGTGCATATCTTAGCTTGGCAGAAGGTCTTGCCGAGAAAGAAGAGAAAGATAAAGTTTATAGTGATGCTAATGGTGAAGAGATAAAGTGGTGGGATATGAATTCCGTACTTGCTAATTTATCTCCGTTCGAATATCAAAATGATTTAAATAGTTTGATGTCAGGTTATTGAGATAATTGACAACATCAGGGTAAGTGCGCATTTCAATCCAATTGTTTTCCTGATCAATAAAATGCCCACCCATTAAAAAAATGGTTGGTTTGGAGCATGATGGTATGTGATTGGAGATATGACCATTTTGGCTGATCGAGTTGTATCTGGGGATTTTATTGTTCTTCTTTACAATAAATCAGGAGTTATGGTTGTGACAAATAGAAAGAACGCTGACACGTGGAATTTCTTGAAGCCTTTGAGATGAGAAATTTGACCAAAAATTGTTGTGGCCTGTATTTTTTGTAGGTTTGGTTCTCAGAATATGGATTAGGAACAAAACTCTTTAGCTTCACACTTCACAGTGCGAGCAGAAAGTAGGAGTGTCCTTTTTCCCTGTTCCAGTTTTTGCATTCCCTTAAATTAAAATAATTCTTTATCCATGGTCCTAATTCCTTGCAATTTTACTTTAAGATTTCATACTCATCAATTTCGTTTGCAATTTTACAGGGGATATGGTGGCTAATAAATCGTCAAAGTTTGTGATTGCGTAAATTGTGTGCCTTTCCGTGGTGTATGTATTGAGGTAGAGTTATACAACAATGTTATCATCCACATTCACGGTTGATAAGCTGAATTATATTCTCTCTTCTGAAAACTAATTGGTTCTTATGTAAGAGATTGACTAATAAATTTCACATTAACGATTCAAAGTTGAGGAGCCTCAAAACATTCAAGAGGGTGTCGAGTGTTTCAGTTTGGTTATAGTGTTTCGCCAACTATAATTGTTGAATTTGGTACGTAATATTGCCCCTCTCTTTTGTAGGTTACCACTATGATTGTCTAGATTGATGGTCATTCTCATATACACAATTAATCTTTTCGAACGATTATAAATCACTAGCAAAAAAATATTTTTCTTAATTGATGTAAATGTTTACCTCCTCACTTTTGCAACAGGACAAAATTTGCCTTTTATGCATTATGTATATGGATGAATAGTTCTTGATAAGGAGGCGTTTCGTACATGTTTTAGTATCGACCACTTATTGCTACAATTTTGTAATCATATGCTTATACACTATTGTCCGCTTAATAACATATTCAAATAACCATTAATTATTATTTTTTATTTTCTAGAAAAAATTCTTTATAATTTACATACTTCGTATTATAGCTCTATATAATATTTTTTCATTAATCTTGAAATACTATAGTTCCAATAAAAAATGTCATAAAGCGAATCGCGTATACAATTTGTTATCTACCACACTGCGCATTGCACGGTTCCATATAACCAGTCTATACTACTGAACAACTGCCAACTACACATGCACAAATTGTTTACGCAAGTTTCCAGGTATGATTTCTTCTTGAAACTTCTCCAACCAAACTCGAAAAAGCGGAAGCCTTATTCTCAAGCAACTGAGTTGGGCTGGCATACTCTGATATCATCCCTGCACCAACAAAAACAAGACACACCAACCGGAGAGAACAAAGCCTTAGTCAATAAAACACTTACCTTCTCCAAGAAAAAAAAGGTCATTGTCAATGACCTTGGGAATCCTATGAGGCTATGAGCCACCATAAGCACAGTACATGAACTCGCTTCTTCCCTAATGGTTTTCTGGATTAGACTGTCTGTCAATGTATCGACGGAAGCTGTGGCTTCATCAAGAACTAGAATTTGCCTCTTCTAAAGGAGCACTCTCGCGAGGCACATTACTGCTTTTCCCCGACGCTCCAGTTTTCTCCATCTTCCGAGACTACAAAGAAAAAGTATCAACATTCGCTCGACACGTACACCTCAAAACGCGAATATAAATACTTCTCGCTCGTTACCTGGTGCATCAAGTGATCTCTGGTCCTGACTCACTATCTCCAAAAGATGGCATTTTCGCAAAACCTATGAAAGAATCAGAATCAGAAAACCATCCAACTGTCCAACCATTCGCGCAATGTGCGTAAAGAAATGTAACATGAGGAGATGACTACTACCTCCCAAATGTTTACATCAGAACACTGTTGTAGAGGATGGAGATTGCTTCGTATCGTTCCCTCAAACAACGTTGGATCCTGAGGGATTATACTGAGCTTAATCTCAAATCATGTAACCCTATTCCAGAAATGTCGATCCCATCAATCAGAATCCTGCCCTTCAAAGGCTCCACCACATGGAAAAGAGCTTGGATCAAGGTAGACTTTCCACTTCCAGTTCTTCCAACAATTCCTATCTTTTTCCAAGCTTTTAATGTGCAAGTGATCCCTTTCAGAACCTAGGGTGGATTTTCACAGTACTTCAAGTGGAGATCGAGAACTTCAATGCTCCCGTGATTAGGCCATTGAGGATTTGGCCTCTACTTCTCAATGATCAATGGGGCTTCAGAAGGAAGATTACAATAGTCAATAAATATCTCCACATATATCATCTTGTCCTCGACATTGCATAAGTTCCATATCACCCATTCTTGAAGAGCATTCAGATTCATGCCATAAGCAGCAGCCAATCCTGTTAAACCTGGTGTTGTGCGGAATACCCGAGAAAGAACAAGCAAAGAAAATAAAGCGAAAAATAAAACACCGAGATTTTACGTGGTTCACCAATTGGCTACGTCCACAGCCGACCAAGATCGGATTCCACTAGAGAGAAAATGCCAGAATTACAGATTTCCTACTCTCTACCAATCCTATCTCTG
>JAUOBV010240534.1:0-11585 GCA_032360425.1 Rubia occidens
ATTATTTATTTTACATACTTGGTTAGGTTAGACTAAATTGGAACATAGGTTTGATAGTAAAGCCACAACGGTAAAACTAGTTTTTCATAGAGGGTCTAGATATACCGACAATGGGGCTGAGGAGGAAAGAGTTTTGCCGACGATGGGGCTATGCTGGGTTTGGTCACATGGAGCGTTGAGGTGGTGGTCAGTGGCGTTGATTCGAAGTCCTCGGCGTTGATTGAGGTGGTGGGTTCTAGGTTTTGGTTTCAATTAAGGTGGCAGATGTCGAGGTCGATTAAGGTGGTGGGGGTCGTTTTGCGGATGTTATGGTGGGTGTGGTGTTGGGGTTTAGCCCAACCGAGAGTCAAGGGGGGTTATTTTGGGGTTGTGGCTGGTGGTGGGAAGGTGGATGTGGTTGGATTTTTGGCTGGAGAAATGGTGTTTTCCGGCGGGGCGGAGGTGGCAGAGCAATTGGTTGGGTCGCGAGGGGGTGTTTTTCGATGGGGTGGAGGTGGTGAATCGGTAAAATGTTCCACAAAGCTTTGAAATTTTAGGGAAGGTATTTTGGTCCTTTCAAATCTGGTCACCGCCAAAAAACTGTATCAATATTACGGCTTTTTTAATCAATGCAAACCCATGATTATAAATACACTTTCAAAATACACAGGGGTTATAATTGCACAAGCACGGGAACTAGGGGGTATGAGTGCATTTTACCCTATTTTTATTAGGGTAAACGACTTAGGAGACCCTTGAACTTCCTCTATCGTCCCCATTTAGCCCTTTATCTTTTTTAAAAACACTCTTGCTCCCTCAACTAACAAAACTGCTAAATCGTGGTCCTTCCGCCTGGTTAAAACGTTAATTTCAGGAAAAAAGTCAATTTTAAGGAAAATTAGTAATTTCACATTTTTCTTTTTTCATCCTCTTTTTCCTTTTATCCATTTCCTTTTCTCTATTTTCTTTTTCCCCATTTTCTCCACTTTCGAGTTCCTCGGCGTGTTTAACCGCACCACCAACAGAAGCTCAACCAACAAGATCTTGGTGGTAGAGATCGACACCTTCCCCAATGTCGATACCAGCGACAAAAACGAGAATCGCGTTGGAATCAACATCAACACCATTAACTCCATCGAACAACATCCAGCAGGGTATTATTCCGACGAGGGCGTATTTTTCCACAACCTGACGGTTACGAGCGGTGACCCAATTCGTGGTTGGGTCAACTATGATGGATCTAGAAATCAATTGAATGTAACCCTAGCTCCAATAAAGTATCTAAAACCGAATACTCCTCTCGGGCGCCGGAGGTTCCCTTGCTAGAGGTCGCGGCCAAGGCGGCGGATTCTACCCAGGGGTGGCGAAGACGGGGGGTAGAGGGGTTAAGGTGGAGGAGGCGATCATGGCAGAAAACGGTGATGTTGGAAGGAGGGAAGAGAGGTGGTGTCGCAAGGGTGGCAAGACGACGGATAGAGGGGGTGAGGATCTGTGGCTGGAGGCAAAGACGGCGAGGGAGGCGATGATGGCGGAAGACGACCGGGGGGTGGGGGGTTGGCAAAGATGGCGGAGTTGGTTAGGGGTGACGACGACAGCGGATGGCCAAACGCCTGAAGAAGAAGACGAAATGGGAAAGGGGGGAAGAAAATAAAAGAAATGAGGAAAATGGAAAAAGAAAAGGAGAAAGAAAATGGGGGGCGACGGGGTTGAGGAGATGACAGAGGCGCATAACTTCAAGAGGTAGATTCAATGAGGTGGAGGAGAGGTGGAGGAGGCATGTGACTGGTGGTGGAGAAGGCGGGTGACAATAGAGGGGGTGTTCGATAGTGAAGAAGCAGGTGATGATGGAGAAGGCAGGTGACTGGTGAGGGAGGAGCAAATGAATGACGATGGAGGGGCGGAAAAAGTGCTTTGGAACGAAGGAGGCATGTTTTCTATATCTGGAGAAAATGATTAAGAGGTGAAAACCCTAAAAGCTTATTATATAGTGTGCCAAAAACCTAGTCCATTAAAGGCAGTTCTACAATAGAACCACATTTAAACAATTTTGAACCACTTTCAAAATGAAGGGGAGCTTTGGGAGACTACTTCCGAGTTCGAAACCTTCAATCAAAGGTAGTTCCTCAAAATATCAAAAAAAATTCCTTTGATTGCTACTTTTAATACAAGCTTTTACACTAGTGACAATTACGTACTTCATTCTTCCTGCGGATTCTGGAAATGTCCTCACTAGATCAATTTCCCATTTTTCGAATGGCTAAGATATGTGGATTGTCATCATCTCTTCCTAGGAACATGGTAAATAGTATAGATGCATTTAGATGTCCGCCGGAATGGGTTGTTAAAATAGCCACACACACCCGTTATTACACATTTTCTCCCTTATAAACCCGTCAACCTTTGGGTGAGAGGCCATATACGGACCTCATAATGTTTTAGGGAGAATGCAATCAGTAATAGGAAACTAAAGTTTTGCTAGCCGGTAGGAGAACATACTCCTGCGCCCGATTCAATCTGCTTCTATCTCAAAACAAACAAAAAACCTTCTGAAAAAATGAACAACCAAGTCTTGGCACTCATCTCCTATAAATACACTTCTACCTCCTAATTCAATTGTTGATTAGGGAGGTGAAAGTGTCGCCATGAGATGTAGAGAACATTAGAGACATAAAATTCATGGAGAATTAATCTTAAAGGATCTCTTTTGTAGAAGCATTAGCTTTTCAATTAATCAGAAAGTATCAGAAAGTTATTAGTCAAAAACTATTTCTTAATTGTTTCAAATGAAAAATAAATTTAAAAAGTCAAAATTCAAATGAAAGTGAGAGATCTTGTAAGAGCATTTCACTATTGACGATGGAAAAAGTATGTTTTCGCCATAAAAGATCACTAATTTTGAAAGGTTTTATATCAATATATATTTATTTTGGAACATGTAGATGAAATAGTGTGGTACAATCTATCAAAAACATACAGTCGCGGATGCCCCTTCTTCCTTCTTCCTCTAGTATTTTTTCTTCTGTCTTATTTTCCTCATCTCCCCATGATACATTTACTATTTATGTTATTAAATAAGTATGGATTTGTTTCCATACATTAGGATTGTTCCTCAACCTGATAGATTAGATTGATGTGTCTATGATGATCATTTAATCTAGTTGTTCATGTCAATGTATTTGTCCAATTTGGTTTTATAGATAGCGTGTTCGTTATTTCGGTTGTGTTTCTCTATTAGGAGTTCCGTTCTCGGTTTGTGTTTTTCAAGGTGTTTACAATTTGGACAGTATAGATCATATTTTGGATCAAGATCAAGTGGTGTTACATCTGTTGTAGATCCTCATTTGACGTAGTGATATTTATGTTGATACGCTCATCTTCACCAAGTGGTCATGGTTTTTGCGAGAAGTGAGTTAATATCCCTGAGGGCGATGTTACAGGTTTTATTGGATATCTGATCTGTAATAGTACAGACTATCAGTCAGGCTAACATGTAATTTAAATATCCTTGCGATAGATTGGTTATTGCTAGAGGCTAGTTATGTTGGATGTCAATTCCACTTATTGTAATCACCGTTGAAAGTGTTTTCCATCATCTTAAAATAATTGTTTCTTTTTAAAAAATGAAATGGTGTGGTACAAAGGATATAAAATACATGATGTTGATGGATTAATGTAGGGATGGAATGGATACATACTTCCTACATCTTTTCAAAATTAGCACAATTTTCAATCAATTTTTACAAACTATATTTGTCCACGGATTACTTAATTTATGATGTATGATGTCTGGCCGTGATAATTGAGAATCATATCAATCACAAGTTTGAGTCCAAATGACTATTTTAATACCTATTCGGAATTGCAGTGAGCTGATAGTGGTGTGGTACCATTACACCGTACTGACAATTTCTTTCTGCAGTTTGAAACCTTTTGGACCTCAAATGACATTTTAGTATTTTACCACAACGAGTAAGCCGAGAGTAAGGATCAGCCGGTGTGGAAATTGGAGCAAAGGATGTCATGTTGCAACAAAATAGAATGTCTTGATATAAGCTTGTTGAGACAAAGTGATACCAGTCGAAGTCCACATGATTTGTGAGCCAAGGAAAATATATAGAACACCTAAATCCTTAAGAGTAAAATATTGATGCAATTAATTAATTAACCGCTGAATAAGGACTTCATTAGTACCTGTAATGATCAAATCGTCGACATACACAATGATATAATGACAGCAGAGGAAGATGTATAAACAAATCAATTCCTTCAACAGTTTCCTCCCCCACTTTCTTTCAGCTTTTCTGACCTACAACGGTCATAAACGGCTGAATTTCAGCCGTTAACAATGGCGGCGCCTCCGCCATACGGCGGCGGCAAATCGATAGGCAAATCTTTTCTTCAGGCATTAGCAGACCGCCCTCCTCCACTGAATGCCAATCTTCCATCCAACCCTGAAATTATCCCCAAAACTCTCTATAAAGGTGATATAGCTTGCCTTGTTACTCGTAAACAAGCAGATGCTCTAGCATCTCATTATCAGAATGCTCTTATCGGTAAATTTGCCAGAGGAAAACCTTCCATGCCCAAACTGAATGACGCTTTCCAGTCGGTGGGATTCAGAGGCAGTTTCCAGTTGGGTAGTATTGACTCCAGACATGTGCTCATTCGATTCCAAGATAAAGAGGATTATCAGAGGTTTTGGCTCAAAGGTCACTGGATCTTTATGGGGGCACATATGAAAGTACTGAAGTGGACGGTTGATTTCTCCCCGGAGGCTGAATCATCTATTGTTCCGGTATGGGTTACCATTCCATATGTCCCTATATTCTTTTATAACTCTGCTATGATTACATCAATGGGGAATCAGATTGGGAACTTTATAAAAATGGATGCTGCAACTGCAGCTTTATCTAGACCATCTGCGGTGAAAATCTGTGTAGAAATTGATCTTAAAAAGAAACAGCCTACATTTATCCGAGTTGGAATAGAGGAAGAAGGGGTGGAATATAATGTGATGAAACTGCCTTTAGAATTTGAAGAACTCCCTCTCTATTGTAGTCATTGCAAAACCATAGGACATGATGATAGTCAGTGTATCTATCTACATCCAGAGCTCAAGAGGCCCAAACAATTGAGAAGAGAGAATATATCTAAGGATGCTTCCACTGGATTTAAGACTGTGCTAGGTGGGCAGGAAGTGGAACTAAATGCCTCTAAAGCTAGCTCTTCAGGGGTTTCTGTTCACGAAAAGGTTAATATCCCACAATCTCTCCCAGCCAAATATGTTCCAAAGAGGAAATTACCAGTCACTAATGGAGAGATGCAGACAGGAAATGAAGTTTTAGGGCAACGAGTAATTACTGATCCTCCTAATGAGGATACTCATTCTCAGCAGCCAGTTATCAAGTATGATCATAATACCTGTCATGAGATTACAGAGAATATTATGGTTGAAAGTGATAGTGTGGTCAATCTAGATAATGACAACTTGGTTATTGGAGTAATCCAGGAACAGTTGGGAGAGAATTCTGATAAGGTGGATGTTAAGATCTCCCAGGCAGAGACTACTGCTCTTCCTCAGATTGCTGAGATCTCCAAGGCTGGGAATTCTGACATTGTCTGTGTTCCTCCTGTGACATCAGATATGACTGCTATTCTACTCAAGGATCCTGACTCTGGAATTTCTGAGAAAGTTTCTAACTTGGTTCAGGACTTGGTCTCTGAGAGGCCAATACTCTCAAATCAGCAAAATGCATCCAGTCAGCTGCTCCATCACCTATCTGCTGCTAAATCATCTTTTTCTGCTCCCCCATTTCACAACAGGACAAAATCTTTCGATAAGAATGATACTTCAGGAAAAAGGGGTAACACTTTCTCTTCTTTTAATACTATTTCAGCAGCTCAAAATTTTATTTTCTCCCAGCAGAAACAGAATAAAAACAGGTTCCACCTGTTAACTGAGGAGGATATTTCAGAGACTGCAAATGAAGGTTTGGTTGAACCACTTCTGGTGGAGACTCTGGCTCCTGAGGTTTCTGTTTCCATGGACTCTGTTCAGGTAAGTTCTTCTACCTCTACTAATGAGACAAAAAAGTCAACTACATCTAAAAGGGTTGGGAAATCAGTTAAACAGGGAAAATCTGACACTTCAGTTAATGAGACATATTTAACACAGTTAAATACTATCATGACTAGATCAAAAAGCTACAATGATGTTTCCTTATGAATAGTACATCTTTGAAAATTAAGTTCCTGGTTTGGAATCTTAGGGGAATGGATACCTCTATGCTTAGACTCTCCAATTTGATAAAAAGGCACAATTTTGAGCTTCTATGCTTGATAGAGCCTAAACATGATAATATCCAATGTGATAGATATAGACAACTTCTCCATTATGACAATTGCATGTATGCGGATAATGGTCAGATTTGGCTATTTTGGAATTCAAATATCACCCTAGATGTTAAATGTGACAATCTGCAATTCTTAGCTGTCAAATTGACATGTCTGACTCTCAATAAAAGTATGGATGCTTTTTTTGTTTATGGTTTGAGAACTAGGAAAGGTAGGACAGAGCTATGGTCTGATCTTAGGGCATTTACACATACTGATTCGATTTTCATTGGTGATTTCAATGCTATCACATCTATAAATGAATACAAAGGTCCATGTACACCTAAACTAGGCAGTATGAAGGACTTTAATGAGTTTATAAATGGATTGGTTTTGAATGAAATTAATACTGTTGGTAATTTTTTTACTTGGAGCAGTAAGAGGAGGAGTAATCCAACTAGACAGAGATTAGATAGAGGCCTTTGTACTTCTTCTTGGTCAGATTCTTTTCCAGCCTCTTCTGTTCAAATTCTCAACAGAGTTACCTCTGATCATAATCCTATGCTTCTCACTATTGGCTGTGACACTACATCTGTTCCTAGGCCATTTAGATTCCTAAACACCTGGTTTAAAAGAAAAGAGTTCATGGAAGTTATCAAACAAAACTGGACTTTACCTATTTCTGAATCAGGTATGCTTGGCTTCTTTCTTAAATTAATAAGACTGAAAAAAGTACTGAAATCATGGAATAGGGATCATTTTGGTAATGTCCATGAAAATGTGGAGATGGCTGAATTGGCTATGGGTACTTGTGAGGTTGAATATGATCTAAATGACTCCACTGATAACCTAATTAAACTAAAGGAAGCTAAGGCTAAGTTGGTGAGAGCTCTAACTGAACAGAGGAATTATTGGAAACACAAAGCTAAAGTTAAATGGATTCAAGAAGGTGACAATAATACAAAATTCTTTGTGAACTCTGTTAAAGAAAGAACAAGTAAGCTGAAAATCACAAAGATTAGGAGCAGTGAGGGTCTATGGCTTGATAATATTCAGGATATTGAGAATGAGGCCATTCATTATTACCAAGATCTTCTAACTGATGATAGTTCTCCTGAGAGTAATTTGTTTCAAGCACACTTCTTGAGCCAAATACCTACAATCATCAGTAATGAAGACAATGACAGATTGCTTCAACCAGTGGAAATGTCTGAGCTTAGAGATTCTGTTTTTAGTCTTAATAAAAACAGTAGTCCTGGTCCGGATGGTTTCACTGCCAAATTTTACATTAAAGCCTGGGATATTATTGCATATGATTTACTGGCAGCAGTACATGACTTTTTATCTGACAAAAATATTCCTAGGGGTATTGCAAGTACATGGATTACAATCATTCCGAAAAAAGATACCCCGGCCTCCTTTGATGACTATAGGCCTATAAGTCTTTCCAATGTTGTTAATAAAATTTTCTCTAAGGTGTTAATGGAAAGACTCAAACCACTAATGTCTAGGATTATTTCTCCACAACAAACTGCCTTTCTTAAAGGTAGAGACATTTCTGACAATGTCATTTATCTTCAAGAAATGGTTAGATTCTTGCATAGAAAAAATAAAGACCCGAACTGTATTGTTAAATTGGATTTGAGGAAAGCTTTTGATAGGGTTAAATGGTCTTTTCTTTATTCTGTGCTTGCTAAATTTGGTTTCCATGGTAAATTTATCTTTAGCATTATGAAGAACCTATCACAGGCATGGTTTTCAGTTTTACTAAATGGTAAACCTGTGGGATTCTTCCAGTCCTCAAGAGGTATAAAGCAAGGTGACCCAATCTCTCCCTTTCTATTTAACATATTCTCTGAAGCTTTTACTAGAAGCTTAGCTTTTATTTTCCAAAATGGTAAGTTGGCATACTATGATCTTCCAGGTAATGCTCTTCAGATTTCACATCTATCCTATGCTGATGATACTGTGGTTTTTCTTAAGGCTAACAATCAAACACTGATTAGGTTTAAAGCTTTTCTATCTACTTTTGAAGATACCACTGGACAAAAGATAAACTACTATAAAAGTGACATTTTCATTAGTAGGCATGCTACTCTACAGAGGATCAGAAACATTAAGAGAATTCTAGGTATGAAGATTGGTACTCTACCATTTAAATACTTAGGTGTCCCCATTTTCACTGGTATTGCACAAAAAGCTTTTTTCCAACCAGTGATAGAACAGATTGATTGTAGAATCAATAGTTGGAAAAATAAATGGCTTTCCATGGGGGGCAAGATCACTCTTATACAATCATGTATATATTCTATTCCTCAGCATATTTGGGCAGTGCTCAAACCTACCAAGGAGGTTGTTAAGGGTATTGAGAGGAAGCTAAGTAGGTTTTTCTGGGGGGTTAATGATCTGAAACCTAAAAAATCATGGAGGAAATGGGATGGAATGTGCTATCCCATTAACCAAAATGGTCTAGGTTTCAGATCAATTCCAACCATTATAAACACTTGCTCGGTCAAATTGTGGTGGAAATATCAGACTGCTGAGGCCTTGTGGACTCATCTAATTGCTTCCCTGCCACCTTCCTCCAGATCATCACCAAACTGGAGGAGAATATGCCTTGTGAATAATTGGGCGGAGTCTCATACCAGGGTTTTGGTGGGTAGAGGTTCATGTAATTTTTGGACTTCTAACTGGTTAGATATAGGACCTATTATGGATCTTTGCAACCAGGAACTTGTGGACATACCTAATGACTGCACAGTTGCACAGTTCATTAATAATAGGTCTTCATTACTTCCTAAAATTTCATCTTCTTTATCATCTAATACTGTTTCTCTATTGCAGGATGTGAATCTCTATATACATAGGGATGATAGGTTGATTTGGAAACCTGATAAGTGGGGGAGATTTTCTTTCAAATCTGCTTACCAAATGCTAAGGATCCAAAGAGGTAATATTGCTTCCATCAACCACCTTTGGAATGTTAGAATTGAAAAGAAAATATCTGTTTTTATGTGGAAAATGATTAATTCATTCCTTCCTTTTGATAATGTGCTCAGAAAAATGAGGTTCTCCATAGCTTCAAGATGTTGCATGTGTTACCAACATGAAGATTCTATTGATCACTTTTACAATTCCTGCAACTTTGCCATCCACATTTGGAAAGTAATTCATGAATTCATGGGGATTAGGAATAGAGTTTTTCCATCTATTTGGGAGAGATTGTCCTTTTATCTCACCTATTCTGGCCTGAGTTCTTTGCATACTGTGATCATCAGAATTGCCACCTCCATTACATGTTGGAATTTATGGAAGATGAGGAATAAATGCTTATATGAAAACACTCTTCCTTTGACTGGCCTGGTCCTTAACCAAATTAGAGAGCAGATTTTTTACTCTTTCTCTGCTACACCTATGTATGTTACTACTGTTCTTGATACCAGTATTGCTGATCATACTTTTCTTCCTCTGATTAAATCACCCCCAAAACCAAAAATTCAGAAAGTCTCATGGACAAAGCCTTCCACTGGTTTGAAAGTAAATGTAGATGCTGCATGGTGTAGTTTTTCAAACTGTTGTGGGCTTGGTATGATTCTGAGAGATAATAGAGGGTTCTTCATTGGTGCATACTGTAGGTATACTAAAGCTGAATCACCCCTTGAGGCTGAACTTAAAGCAATTCAGTTTGCTCTCTATATGTGTGCTTGCTATACATTACCTATTTGTATTGAATCAGATTGCCTTAATGCCATTTCCTTTGTACTTAATCCAATTACTGCACACTGGAAACTGTTCCAACTGGCAGATGATATCCATCAATTACTGAGAGGTAACTCCATTGTTCATGCCCTTAGAGAGGCTAATCTTGTGGCGGATGCAATTGCAAAGTCATGTCTACAGAGCCAAGCTAATTCTTCTCTCAGCTTTAATTCTTGTTCAAAAACTATACAGGGATTGATTAGACTTGATCAAATTGGTACACCGTCTATAAGAATTTCACAATGAAATCATGAATGGATGCTACTGACTGACAATTTATTGCAGGAACTCTGAGACATTCAGATTGAAGTGGTGAGGATGATCTGGCACATTCGCCGCATGATTAGAGCAACCGATTATCCTTCTTTTTCAAGAAGGTCAACCAACTGCTGAATTTTATCATCCGATGCAAGATGATATGAGTATTACATGGTTTCTTTTGCGAACAAAATTTTTAGAAGACATCCTTGAGCTAACTACAGGATTTCGATCAACCGGGACATTTACTCTTCTCCATTTGGAATTCTTTTGACTGCTCTGTGTTTCGTTCTCGACGACTCATAAACAAGTTCGAAGGATTTCAATGGACTTAAGGGTTTTTGTTTCCATCTATCTTCCTTCTATATTGTATTCATTCTTTTGGGAGAAATTACTATTGCTTCGGGAGCTGTAGGCTCACTCTTGTATGAACAAAACTAAGCCATGTGCTTCATCTTTCCTTTTCCGGTATTTAATTTCATTTACGGGCTTGGGAAGGCCTAATATAATTTCCCCCATCCTCGGATGGTTTGGAAAAAAAAAGCGAATGAAAGGGAAAATTTATGTTTTGATTTATGATTGAGAAAATGTTCAAAAATGGTACCCAAAAGTGAATTTATAGTTTAGTACCCTATTTTAATCATTATTCTTAAGAGGTACCACTTTTTCATTAATGTCTCGAAAATGTATTTTTAGTTAAAAGCAAGAATCATTGTGGCACTGTTTTGATCCAAATTGGAATCAATTTTAGCCAAAAGGTACGATTTTAAGACATAAATGAAAATGTTGATAATTTAAAGGACAAATTCAATTTTTGGGTCAAAACTGTGAATTTCGATTAAAAGTGGGTATTATTTTGGACAATCTAATTAGTAAAAAATTTAAGCAAGAGAACAAAATAGTCTGAATAATATCAATTAACCTAAATGATTATGCTATATAAATAAGCAAGATACAATGAAACTAAGACCAAGAGAATTAATACGATAAATAAAATATCGAAAAAGAATTTAAAATCCAACGATCAAATCAACCGAAGGTTTCAATTGTCAGATGAAACGAATATACTCCCTCTGTCCCAACCATATTTGCACACTTTCCTTTTTACGATGTCCCAACAAAATTTGCACACTTTTCATATTTAGAATTTTCTATACATAATATGACCAAAATACCCTTGAAATAACGAAAATTTACATTCAAAACCTAAACCTAACTCACCACCCACCCCCTCACCAGCTTTCTTCCTCTATTTT
>JAUOBV010240744.1:0-11583 GCA_032360425.1 Rubia occidens
ATTGACACCCTTATGATAACCATTGTGAGAATGATGAGAACCACCGCTTAGATGGTAGAAATTTCATATTCTTATTTTTTTTTAAGAAATAAAAAGATAATAAAATTCCATCCATCACAAATTTTAAAGCGACAATCCATGGTCTCACATTGATGGTAGAAGATTACTTACAAGTATGAAAGTCATCATTAAGAAGACCTTGTGGAAGTATATTTGGAATAAGACCAGTTTCTTTATTACCATTGGTTAGTATAAGTTTAACTTCGGATGTCAAAGTTTCTTTTCGGGCTGATCGTAATTGGGTTCGGAAAAGGAAATGTACATTTGTATTTTTTTCATTTAGGTCCCCCCGGTGAAGTGGGAGACCTTGAAATGCAAAATCGGAGATAACAATTTATTATTCACATTATAGAACGGTGTTGCTCTCATTTGTGTATGAACAGGTCATTGTTAAGGGCCGCAATGTTAACAAAGAGTATTTTACTACACTTTTCAAAATTAGATTGTGACCCTTATGTGTGATGTCACGAAATTTTCGTACTCGGTAACTACAAAACTGACCTCTCTGCAACGTCATCTGATATGAATTTTCAGGCGGGAACAAAAAAATTGAGATGAAAATTTGAACAAAAAATTTCCCTCATCCATTTTTCATTTCAATAACATTCAATAACAAGCATTTCCTATCAACAACACTACTCCTCCAAACCCAACTACATACTATCCTTTTCATTTCAATCAATTTGCTTCTCTAAAACATCAACAAGCATGCAAGGATGGAACATCTCTAGGTTTAATTTAGTTGAAGTAGTTTTACATTCATTCCTTGTTCATTTCCCATGTTTATTACCTTATACCTTCCATATGATTTCTTTTTCATTGATCAAAGATCAGATATTTTCATATAGTATGACGGTTGTGTAACATGTTATATAGATAATATTCTTTGTGTTTTCTAGATAATACAATGTTTATAATGTGTCATAAAAAGGTTAAGATTAGGGATGATTGTGAACAATAATCTTGTATTCGTATGAACACGGATAGAATCTGTGACATCGGTCATAGATAATCATCCCATATGATGTGGGATTGAACGATGATCGATGCGCAAATGCTATGAAATTATTGTCAAATCTAAGAATGTTTGACTTCTCTCATTAGTTAGACTTTCCGACCCCCACTCTTTATTGGCATGCGAAGTCACATTCATGTGGACCAGGTACTTTTTCCATGTTCAAATTCATGATGTATGCGTATGGCTATATCATGTGTACATCAATAGGGGACTGCCCAATTCTAACATAAATTTTGCTCCATGTGTATTCTTCATAATAGGATAAAGAGAGTTATTGATGGACCATTTGTTTGCAACGTAGACAATGTAGGTTCAATACAATTAGTGTTTCAATTTCATATTAACCTCATGTATTTTAATATGTTCTAACATGTATTCGACATCATTATTCTCGTTTTGTTGGTTCCTTTCATTCTCATTATTGACGACATCCATTGCACAACAATTGATTGTCGAATGATGTGTAAACAATTCACAAGTTTGGAACATTAGATAACATGTGACGGCTATCGACGAACATATGTTTGTGCCATCAAATATTAAGGTTATAATATGGTACGAGAACCGATGTGTCCCAGCCTAATCTGCGATGTTGCACAAATCGGTGAAGTGAAGAAACCTTACCAACGCCGCATTAACCGGATTTTTTTGCAACATTTACCATACAAAACAACGTCGTATTTAACATCCTTCCACTCACCAGGCACACGATGAAGCTTCCCTAGAGTATGCAATGTAGTAAACCATTATCCTCGACGTTGCTATCATTTCTCAACAACATCGACAATAATGATGTTGCAGCAATTGTAGGCCCCACGTCTGGCTTGTTCCTATCATCGACGTCGCTACATATGCACGCCGATGTTGTTCCCACCAATATCACAACAACGAACTCCAATTATCCATCGATAATTTTTCTTGAACCAACGTCGCTCACAAATTTGTCGATATCAATCCAAAACCAAGGTAAAAAGTACCTTTTTACCTCGATTCTAAACTGTGGTAAAAATGTACTATTTATTATGGTAGTATTTACCTCGGTTGTTTTGGGACTAACACCTCAGGTAAAAAGACCTGTAGAACTGAGGTAATCGGTGTTGTTTGTTGTAGTGAAAGGATAGTTCACCAAAGAAAAGAGAGAACCTTTCTTTGTTCAAAGCAAGAATAACACCTCGGCTTTAGCAAATCGTTCTAAGAAAACCCGGAAGAGAAGATGACTCTTACCTATGATCACACCACTATGACCACATTTCAGGAACATGGTCCATAAATAGGAAACATTACGGTAACATCAACTATAAATGGATGTTTTGAACAATTACAAAAAGGTGGAATTTTTCTAGATACTATTTATACATTAATCATACATTGACTTCGGTAGTAGAGGTTGATCTTGGGGACTTCCGGTACCATGTTTTGCAGGTTTCACGCAGCTAGCATGGAACCTTGCGTTGATTCCTGATATTATGTTGGTTCGGAAATCTCCTCTAAAAAAGCATATCAATATGCTTCCCATGATTTCCTCCTGCTCAAATCTTCACTTTTCTCACTCATGTGTGTCATGTAGCATACTGTATTAATGTAGTTTGGAATTCGGGTTTCACACCCTCATGATCGGCCAAGTGTTTAAATACCGGGTTAAATGATCTTTGGTTATGGGTTCGAATTCTAACAACCGTAGTGTGGGAATTTTCTCCTATCGTAAGGTTACTTGTGGGCACAAGGAAGTGACCAGGTGGCTGATCTTTAACACCGTGATTTACCTCCTCATCAACTCGTGGTGCTGGGATGACGAGGCTTCGAGGGTGAGATATTTTGTCTCTACTTTCATATAGGGACGAAACATAGGGGGGACCAGGGGTTGCCTGATCCCCTCCAACTTTTTTTACCATTAGTGTTTTGTATTTTTGTTATGTTTTGTTTGTTTATAAAATTTTGTCTTAAAATATTTATCTGTACGCGGGCTTAACCACTTAACAAGGATATTCATCCTACATGACTATGCATGTTTTAACACTATAAAAGGAATATTTCTCTCTCAAATACAGATTTTGATTAATAGAAATAATTTGATTCCATTTAAAACTTGGTGTTTTTTAAATACTAAGATAGTATAAATATATGTGTGACATCTTTTTCAAGAATCAAAAACATGTTTTTAGAAAACATAAATCTTCAAAAAAGATATCGAGAAGCAAGGCAAAAAAATCAAAGTATTTAATTTTCATATTTTTAATCAATTAAATTCTGTAATTTAGAGTGTTTAAATTCTCTAACTTTAACCTGACTTCATATTTGTTGCTTGTCTTGGTTCTTCCGACATCTACTACAACATTTGAACGAGTTTTTTTAGCTATGAAAATTGTGAAAACATCTCTTCGCAATTGGAAATATGATTTTTTGTGAGATTATTTTTTGTTCAATACCAAAAAGGATATTGCAGAGACATTTAACATTGATTCGATAATCTATACTTTTTATATGATCAAAGAGATGAGAGCACAACTTAAATAAAAATAAGAAGGTCGTCCATTTCAAAAGTATTAATTTTGTATTTTCTTTAGCACTAGTTTGTCTTTAGTATTTAATTTGTTGCCTTTTAAATGAAATAAGCTAATATGATTTGTTATTTCAATGGTCGATTCGGAAAAAAATAGTTTAGATCTCCTCAATATGAAATTTTTGATTCCGTCCCTGCTCCATTAATTCCGGGTTTAGAATGCACAAAGTGCAACTACCCCACCAAGTTAGTAATAACTTTCCCGAGGTTTCTTACAAACACATATTAATAGTTCAAAAAATTTATTAATAGCTCCATAATATCTTTAATTACAAAAGTTCCCCTGAATATTTTTTATTATAAAATAACCCTTGGATCATACTCCCTCAGTCTCACCATTATTGTTATATTTACTTTTTTAAATTCAAATTTAGAAAACTTTGACTCTAAATATAGACCTGTCTCCTGCGAGACCGTCTTACCGTAAGACCAGGGATTGAAAATAATTTAAGGCAAAAGGCAAACCAAATTCGGGGGTCCTAGCGTAAATAAATAAAAATGCGTGCCAATAAAAAAGTGCATAAAATAGGAGGACTAACCTTCAAATTGCAAAAAATGGGAAAAACTTGATAACACAATGCGTCTAATGAAGGCGCACAACGGAAAAGCAAGACTCCAAAGAATAATCAGTGTTTCAACCAATCTCAAATACTGTAATCCATCAATAAAAAATATTCGAAGATTTCATCCTCAACATCTACGATCAGGAGCGAAAAAAGCAATGAACAACGTCGATCAACAAGCAATCGGGTAAGTAATTCAAAAATTACATAATCGAATCATTTTGTTGACAATCTACAATCGGTTTAAGTGACTTTTATTTATTTTACAGTTTGGAAGATCAATTGATTTCAAAGAAGATGATAGCAAAACAGAAGATTCATCAACATGCCTTTTTGAACAATGAACGACAAATTACTGTGGTGAACGACACAGTCAATAAAATTGAACAAAATTATGTATAAGGTAGGTTTTAAAAACCTGAATCGTCAAATAAAACGAGATTCTATCTACTTGCAAATGTTTCAGCTTCAATTGCTTGTGAATATTTTGATAGAGACTGATCTTTTAGCTCAAAAAACTTGCGAGTGTTTTGACGTTCAGAATCGATGCTCGGTACCAATATATATAGACAATACTGTATATCTGTATCAAAGTGTGACCTAAATAAATTGTAATGTGATGTTACTGGTGTAGAGATTGATGTGTTAATCGAAGTGTCTAATACTTGTGCATGTGATGTGAATTCCTAGTGAATATTGGGTGCTAGACCTAGTGTGTCATGCTATAAACAGAATGATTAACTTCTTTATGCTCAGTGATAAAACTAGATGCTCAGTAATGACATGGGTAACAAATATTGGAAATTTGATTCAGAAACTGACCAGCATATACTACTGTGTGATGTTTATATTTTATGGATTGATGTTTTAATAAAAGTGTTTGATGCTTTTGCACCTGATTAAGAAATTGACCTGCATATACTGCTATGTAATGTTTATATTATATGGGTTGATGTTTTAATAAAAATGTTTGATGTTTCAGCACTTGAGTCAACTGTTCCTGAAACTGATGTAATTGATCTGTGATTTTAATGACAGATCTACCATATTATTTTTCTAATCTATTGGTGATATATGCAAGGGAGTTTTTACAAGGAGCTAGAGCAAGAACTTGGAAAGAGCTTGAAAAACTGTATCGAGCACATGAAACTGCCCTTGGATTTTGTTTAAGGAAGTCAACAACAAAACAATCAAACCAAGGAGAGATTAGGGAAAAATACTTCACATGTTCATGTGAAGGAAAGTCAATTTCAATAACTAAAAACACACCTTCCCTACAACTATAAAGGAAGAGAAAAAGAAAATCAAAGGAGTTTCTAGTGATAAGAAAATGATGCAACGCTCAGATCAGGATCAAGCTTGTTGATGAAAAGTTCTACGAAATCAAGTACCACTTCATTTAGCGTAACCATGAGTGCACAAGATCTGAATGCCAGTACCTGCATCGTAGTGAAAGAAGAATTGAAAATGAAAGATCAAAAGCAATCGAGGCCACGGAAAAGGAATGTCTCAAACCAACAATAAGTTAACAGTATTTAGCATGTACTTCCCAAGGAGAAGAAAATGTGGGACACACTATGAGAGATCACTATTTGTAATTTGTTTTATGAGCGAAAAAAATCAATTAATTACATCTTATTTAATGGTATTCTACCATACCGTACCAATACCAACCAACTTTTATGTATACCGATGTGTTGGTATGCCAAAGATTTGGTACGACTAGCATACCGATATTGTTGGTATGGTACATGATATTAGTAAAAAGTGATGGTAACTATTAAGGTTTGTCGGGTTTCTCAAGAGAAAGAGAAGAATGGAAAGTTTAAGATAAATGGGCAGAATCCAAAGTACGAGGAGCATTGGTAAGTTTGTGACAGTTGGCAGCGGTGTGCCCTAACTTGTTGCACCATTGACACTTTGGATTCTGGCGACGCCGATTATCATTACCCAAACCAGATGAATAAAAATGACCAGAACCAACAACACCTTGATGCCGACCACCAGAACGACCGCGCGACTACGCGTGAGAGCCACGCAACTGGGAAGGAGATATGCTAAGAGCAAACTCAGGTGCATTTGAAGCCAAAAATGTAACAATTGGAATATTTTCAACATTAGAAGAACCAGAAATAGTTCCACGAAGAGCTTCATAGCTCTGTGCACGCATCACCACCTCAACATTGTGCCAACTGAAATTGATAAATTAAAAAAACTCATACCCCAGAGCACAAAGAAATAAGAGAATCTAATCCTTGTTGCTCACAGGTGAACCACAACCGAAGAGAACATCAAGAATTAATTTTCAACAACAGTGCAAATTGGCTGCAGATCTTTGGTCTTGATTGAGAGAAAATAATCCAGTCCAAAGTTTGAGTTATTGAGTGAGAGAGGGATTTTGAGAAACAGCATATAGAGAATCACACACATATTTTGATGTTGTACAACCAATGGTGGTTTCCATGAAAACATCATCGGTGAGAGTCGAGCAGAGAAGACACATAACACGTTTGTCCGTAGTTACCTAAGCAGCAATAGCAGAGTTCGAGGAGTACAAATAAGAACCATCGCAGAGGCTATGTTTTATGTTCTATTGAGAAGGAAATTAGAAAGGATGGTGTGCTCTGTTTTGAGTAAAAGATAATGAAGAAGGAATGGAAAGGACAGTGTGCTCTGTTTTGAGTAAAAGATAATGAAGAAGGGATGAGTTTTTGTTTTCGTTGAATAAATAAGGAATGAGGAATATAGTGTACTCTAATATTGATTAATGAGAATGAAAAGAGATGTGTTTTGGTTATATTGAATGAGGAAGAATATAAAGTGGGTGTGCAGCCTTTCTGGAAGAGAAAATGACAGCTTCATGTGAAGCAATTGTGGGAAGGAGAATATTTAAGGAGACTGGGATGGAGAATATTTAAAATGAAGGATAACCCGGTGCTCTGATACCATGTGAACAATGAATTCCCAATGATTTCCATATACCGTAGAGTACAATATTTATACAAGTAATACATGGACTATACATGTAAATACACACTATATAGATGATTCAAGGTATAGAAGATTCTAGACTAATCAGGAATAATACTATCGCCTTCAGCAAGTCTGTTGACGAGGAGAGCTAGACAAAGGTTTCTTCATTCAGATTGGGCATAGGATGGGAATGGATGAGAACAAAATGAGAGGGAGAGTTTTAAAGAGGGGGGGATTCAGTTGGAGAGAAGGGAAGAGAGAGGGGGAAAAGAGAATCATGTGTGGGTTGGTTGTTGTTTCAAGCACAACTTCCCACTTAATTAATTACTAACTAAACAAAATAAAGTTCTATAAATTTTCCAAATATCATGGGAAAGATCGACATTTTACAATCAATAAAATGGTTGAAAATGGCATTACATCAGAGACTGCAGTTTAAGCTGGGACAGTCCAATAAGGAAATAATGCAGTTTGATTTGTGATGGAGGGAGTATATATTTTTAGCAGATTTGATCATGTGAAATAATTTAAATTATATATATTATTTTATAAATAGTGTTAGAAATTATTATTTATTTCTCCACAAAGTCTTGTTTTACCCAGCCTAAACTTTAGGCAGAGTCTTTTATGCAATTAATGATAGTATTAATTAGGATGGGGTTCGTTTTTAAAATAGTCCAAGAAAGTGGAGGGTTTCTTATGCAATTTACATTTCTTGTGTTTGTATATAATATTAAATTATGATTTAAAATTTCATTTGTTTCTTCATGCAATTTTCACTTTCGGAACACACAGTCACACACAGTAACCGCCGAAAATCGATGGTAACCGTCGAATTTCAACTGATTTTGCTGGGAATCGATGCAAATTGCTGCATTTCGCCTGATATTCACATAGGAAGTTTAATTTCTACGTTTTTGTTTTGTATTCTTCGATTTCGTTTCACTGTGTTTATTTATTGTGTGTTTTCCCTAACTATTGTGTTCTTCAATTTTGATTTCATTTTATGTTGAAGAATATGTTTCGCACAAAGCGTAATGAGGTTTCTCCTTCCACATCGCTGTTGGAAGATGTTTCAGTTTTTTTTCAGTTTTATTTTTGGATTTCATGTTTGTGCGATGATATATTTTATGTTTCATGTTATGTTTTAGTTCATTTTTCCTTAGTTTTTGGATTTCAAATTTTTCTATATTTGTTGTTTCTGCTGAACTACAAGAGAATGCACTTCGTTTTCCACAAAATCAAAGATGAATCCAAACACGCACATTATCTAGAAATAGGCCTCCTTGCGGTTTTGCATGCTGCCCAGTCTACACAAGAAAAACCTCGCAAAGAATCATGTTCCTGAGTTGAGTAGAAGAGACCCATAGGTGAAGCACCTACCAAGTGCCCAAGGACATGGGGAGTTGCCTTGAACCGACATTCAGTTGCTCTATGCACAAACTGACTCAAGTCATGACTAACATTTGGTCTGGTTAAGTTCAAGTAGAGCAGCTTCCCAACCAACTGTATCTTGATAGATCTTCATCATGAGTTTTATCCCTAGTTAATTGAGTACCTGGTGGTAAAGGAGTATAAGTTAACCTAAAATTCTTAATCCGGTATGCCGTAAGAGGTCCTGGACTGGATGTACTTGTTTTGATGTAGATGCACCCCACTGCTTGTCCTATTAATCTCAACCCCGAGAAAGAACTTTGCCTCTCCCAAACCCTTCACAGAAAATTCGGAATCAACATAGACAAGAACTTTGCACCCCACTTTTCCACACATGTTACAGCTTCTTCACAATTTCAAATGATCAAGAGATCTTCAACATAGACATCGAAGTAAATAGTCCATCCAGCCAGCGTGAACATAAAAAGGCATGGAGCATGAACTGATTGTTAAAATCCATAAGCACACAAAGCAGAGGTGAAGGCCTGATTCCACTGCCTGCTAGCCTGCTCAAGTCCATACAAAGACTTCTTAAGTAAACTCTGTGATCGTTACTTGCAGCATAACTAGGAAGAGCTTTCATGTATCATCTAAGCTACCATAGAGAAAAGCATTATTGACATCCAGCTATTGAATATGCAATCCCCTACACTACAAAAAAAAATCTCCTGCTGTGACACTTTTTTTAACAGTACAGACACTTAAAAGCGTCGCTAAAATGATTAGTGACGCTTTAGGAAGTGCCTCTATTTAGCATGTCACTAAAATATTGTGACACGGTAATGTGTCGCTATGTAAGCGTCGCAAAAAATTGCTAAAGTTGGAAGCATCGCAAAAAATTGCTAAAGTTGAAAGCGTCGCAAAAAATATTGCTAAAGTTGGAAGTATCACAAAAAATTGCCAAAGCTGGAAGAATCGCAAAAAAATTGCTAAAGCTAGAAGCATCGCAAACAATTGCTACATCTAGAAGCGTCGCAAACAATTACTACATCTGGAAGCGTCGCAAAATCTTTGTAGAGAATAAAAAAAAGAAATTACAATAATTACAATTCAGGCCCCCCAAAATTTCATCAATTACAATTCAACACAGCCGTCTCCAATATTTGCAATTCTACATATCAATTTTCGGTAACTACTAATCAACCCACATGATTTTACTAACGTTTACCCAAAGTCCCTATCAACATAATTTCACTAACTTCATGAATATATTCAGCACAAACACCCTATAATTAATTACAATAAAAATGAAAAGTTACTAATCAAATGCATCAGGCTGATGCACTGTGCTAATCACTGTAAATGGTATCATTCTATCAATGCAGAAAATAAACAAGGAAAATCATAGATACCATAAGATATATAGATGTGCATATTAGCTGCAAACACTAGTTAGGAACTTCAGCCACAACCTCGTTGATCTTATTCACATGAAAGAGCACATAGTAGTACTAAACCCATCTCTCCAAAAAATGCAAACCAAAAATAGTCTATATACGACAGAGCAACAGATTCGCTCTATTAAATTTCAACATACAAAAATAAACGAGGAGAATATTTTGCAAATGGATCTTAAACCAGGTGCTAACTTTAATATGGAACTTTTGGTTCCTGCCATTCAACATCATACATAAAAATTGCCGTTTTTCGTACATGTGAACAAGATAAAAGAGCATCTAGCTAGAAAGTGAAACCCAAATTAAACCAATCAGAAGAACAGGTAATTAGGAAAAGATTCATCAAGGAAACATATGTAACACAAGAGTATGTTCATCTAAGCTCTTATAAGATATTATTAGAAGAAAATTTTGCTAAGTTTTCTAAAGCTTCCAGCAATTAAAGTTCCTAAACATGATATACAGAAGAGAGAGTTGGTCTAATATGTATTATTGTTATTTTGCTCAATTGGCCAGGCTAAGTATATAAGGAGTAAGAGATTCTTTTTCATACATAGATTAACTAAGCTAAACCATGTTAGAATTCCACTACATCCATAACTAGTGTGCGTAAATTTTAGATACCTGATCATGGGGTTCCGCCATCTCCAGATTCAATGGTAAGGCAGGCTCCCTCCCTATCATACGACTCCTTAAGATACTTGAACATTTCATACCTCTTCATAAACTTGCTTACATCAACAGATGAAGTGCATGCTTGCTTAAATAAGCCATCGTTCATGATGTCAGTCTCCACTAATTCCATGATCAGCTTAGCCTCCCCGGCTTGCAGAATACAGCATGTCAAACAGACTAATTATGTCAAGCAAAGCCAATAAGCACAACATGATCAAAGAATAGGCGGAGAAATGGTATTATAAAATTACATGTAAGCAACAATGTAATAAGTCAAAAGGAAAACATATCACCTTAAATCTCTGTTCTAATTCTTAAAATATTGGGGCCACACCACCTAATTAATCCACAACCATGAAACCTCCAGTTGACTTCGAACAAAACAAACTAAATCCATGTAACTGCACTAACTGAATGTAAGTGAACAAAATGGGGGGGAATTGTTTGTTAATGTACAGTACAAAGTATCTAAACTCACCTCAACAAGAGAAACAAAAATAAGTCACTATCATTGCAAATGCTTCTCCGGTGTGAACCTACCTACATCCAGAAAAGATCATGTTTGAACCTACCTACAACTGCAATACATGTGCACATAGTCTCAATGTGCACACACAAATGTAAAAAAGGGTATAGTTATCTTCAAATGGCATTATGTGATAAGCCTCTAAACTCACCCAAAGGTAATGAATGTCTCAAGAGATCCTTCATGACTGCGTTTGATTTCCAACTGTAGAATGTCTTCCACTAGAATTTCAGAAGTTGAAGTTTTAGAAGAGACGTACAACACTAAGGACAGTGATTAGATGCATCAAGACAAGAATCGTGATGGGTGCAGAAGTTGTTGCTACAACTAACTTTCTTGCTCGTCAATGATGCATTTGGGCTGTATATGCTTAGCTC
>JAUOBV010240853.1:0-11579 GCA_032360425.1 Rubia occidens
TTTGCACTTTCTGAGATTGCAGGGTTATATTGGCACTTTCAACCTAAAGTCAGGGTTATAAATGTAAATATCCCAAGATAAAATGTACCAACATGCCAATCATAACAAAACACAATGCTCCTAAGACTGTGTACAATAATAAGTCCGCTCTGAGTCCGTTCTTGCAGTTTTATTTTATGAAACAATCAATCTCTCTCTTTCATCTCAGCAATTGAGCTCATAACTAAATCACTTCATTTTTCCCCACAGTGGTCGAGCCCACTTTGAAACCACTCCATGGACCCCACTTCATTTTTTATCCTACTCATTAATTTAAACTTTAATATTTAATTTCAATAAATTTACCTAAAAAAATAAATTAAAATACGAAATTTAATAATATATTTGTAAATTTTGAATTTAATTTCATTTCAAAAAAATTAATATTTAAAATTAAATTTAACTTTTCAAAATTATTTTATGAATCATAATTGAAAACAACCATATGTTTTTTAAAGAATGTAATTTCAATTTTGAAAAAGAACAAAAAAAATCAGATTTTGAAGAAAAAAAATCAGATTTTTCGGGAAATTTCCATTTCTTATTTTTAAATAGCAAAAAAAAGAATTCAAATTTTTTTAAATCCATTTTTTTTTGAAATTTCATTTGGGACACATGGTCCAATTGAGTCACGTGTCCCAAGCAGGTTTTTAAAAAAAAGTAAAGGGGGGATCAGGTGCCACGTGGCAACACAAGTAGAAAAAACAGAATGGAATTGACATGGGGACAGGGGCACGTGGGTGTTGCAGTAATCTCATCAATAGGGCATGGGCTAAATTACATGAGCCGAAGTTGTGGGCTGCAATGATGCAGCACGCTCCCAGCCCCCCATTGTGGGGATTTTCGATCCCGGTTCGGGCTCAATTTTTAATTGATCCCATTCCGAACCCCCACTGTACATGCTCTAAGTCATATACTTCCTTTTTGAATATTTCAAATGTAATTCTCATGTAGTTTTGTTTTAAATTGACTAATCGTTAGACTGGTTATTTTATAATTAATGTAACTAATGTAATGCTTTGTTGTTTAATTTTTTAAAATTGAGATATAATATATTTAGAATCAAAATAAGAAAGGAATACCCTCTTTCTAAGTGTTTATGTATACTCCCTTCGTCCTATAAGTAATTGTACAATTATTTTTTCACGAATTTCAATGAGCACGTTTGACTGTAATATTTTTAGTTAGCTATAATAATAACTCATAAAAAATTGATATTTAAAAATATATATTTAGATGAATCTAATAAGAACACACATTATATTTTTATTACATATGGATTTATTTTATTAACGGTCAAAGTTCGCAAAGTTTGATTCCCAAAAAGCAATTGTGCAATTACTTATGGGACGGAGGGAGTATATCTTGTTCCATACTCCCTCCGTCCTACAATTATTGGCATATTTACTTTTTCAAAATCAAATTAAGAAAAATTTGACTCTAAATATGAGCTAATATATTTATAATAAATACATACAACCACAATGATTTGTGGGTTTTACATAGCATCAAAGGATTCATTAAATTTCTTAGCTTTTCCTGTTACTTTCAAAAAAACAAAAAATCTGTTCCAGTTAGAGATCGACGCCGGCCGCCACCCACCTGCTGCCGTCCACTGTCAATAGTCGTCGTTCTTCGTCGCCAAACGCCACTGCTACAGTCAAATCTCCTCCAATAGGTTCTTGTCCGACTTCAGAAATCGTCATAGTTCTTTTCCCAATATTCCCGACGCCAGTTTCACAACCCTTCCCGGCGTCTTCTCCGTTGGCTTCTCTTGGTCTCCGATCAGTTCTTAGGGTCTCTTCTTCGTTAAGGAGGTTTCCGCTCTTATCATCGTCTTCTTCAGCAAAGTTTTTTGGTTTCTGCTTTTTGTGTATCAACCATTTCTTCCCGCGTCCAATTGACGTTGAGCGTAATATTCACGCACATTCTTTTCCAGAAGCGCGTGTAGACACGCACAGTTAAAATAAATGCACTTCATCATTCCAGTAACGCGTGGGACCACGCACTACTGGAATGATGAAGTGCGCTACCACGTGCTAGTACCAGCCACGCGCACTATCCCTTACCAGTGCGTGTACTTAAGCGCCTGATCAACCTTTGGCTACTTTTTGGTTTCTGTTCTTTACGATCAACCCTACTGTTAATGGTGTCATGTTCTAGGCCATGTTTCTTCTTCTTTCTCTATGTTGCACGGTGAATGGCATCAGTTGCAGTGTCAGTGGTGTAATAAATTTGGTTATGTTATCTCTATTTGTTCTCATTTGGTCTCTCGAGCCTCATCTCCTGGTTCTCCACCAAATGCTCCTCTGCATACTTGCTGGATAGCTGATTCTGGCACAACCAATCACATGACTTCTTCTCAGTCCAATCTTGATTGCGTGACTTCTTATTCTTGTAACAATAGTGTTATTTTTGGTAATGGTTCTGCCCTTCCCATTACGCATGTTGGTCAATCTCGGGTCTCTGATGCCCTATCATTGTGATGCAGGGTGAATGACGGTAAAAATTGCAGAAGCGATGGATCACTGTAAAGGTTCGATACGGTTCTGAGCATAACTTTTGCATCCGGAGTCAGAATCAAGATCGGATGCGTTGGAACCATCTTGACAAGTACTACAATAATCATGATTACATCACGAAGCTAGATGTTTGTTTTGCCATTTGATATTGTTTAATGTCTCAAAAAAATAATTTACTATTTTGAGTGTTTTTCAATTTTCATTTTATTTCAGAATTAATTCCAATTTTCTTTTTTTATAATTCCATAGTTTATTATAGTATTTAAAGGCATCTTGTATTATTTCTAGTTTTTATCTTTCATAATGATATTTTTTGAGAATATTTTCTCTCTGGTAGACTCCAGAACCAAAACCTAGGGTTTGTGCTTGCAACCCTTAATTGTTCTTCACGATACGTGCTTGCATATATCTTTTGATATTCAGACTACATCAGATTGTTTTTATGTTTTAGTTGTTTCACAAATTACTAAAAATTTATTGTTTATTAGCAAGTTGACTCGGGATATGAATATTGTTTTTTGCTTTAATGATTCTTCTTTCACTAATTCAAAAAAGTTTACTAGTGATGTTATTGGCAAAGGTCATCAAGATGGGGGGTTTATATGTTTTGGATTATGGTGGTGCTGCTTTATATGCTTTTGTTGCATCTAGTGCGTCTACAACAACTTTTGAACTTTGACATAGTGGACTGGGTCATGTTCCTCATAACATCATTTCTTCTTTGAGCATGTATGGATGTTTGTCTGTTACAAGTCTGCTTCCAAATCCGCAGTTGTGTTCTTCTTGTGAGGTAGCTAGGGGGGAACTTTTTTTTTTACTAAAAATAGTAGACGTGCATCACATTTGCTTGACTTGGTTCACTGTCATCTTTGGGGGCCAGTGCATGTTGTTTCTCATGTTGGTTTCTCTTATTATGTTATATTTGTTGATGACCACTCTCGTTTCACTTGGTTCTACCCTCTGCTTCGCAAGTATGATTTCGTAGAAGTATATCTTCATTTCGAGACACTGGTTGAGATCCTGTTTTCTACCTCTATGAAAGTTTTTCAGAGTGATGGTGGGACAGTGTTTGTAAACTCTCGCATGTGATTTCATTTTGCTGCAAAGGGCATTTATCACTAGCTTTAATGTCCCTATGCATGGGAGCAAAATGGTCTAGTTGAGCCGAAACATCGTCACATCACAAAAATGAGGCTTTCCATGCTGTTTCATTCTGATTTACATCATTATTTTTGGTGCGATACATTTTCTACGACTGCCTGCACTATCAACCGCCTGCCTACACCTGTTTTATCTGACCAGTCTCCGCTTTCTGTTATTTTTGGCACTATTCTTGACTACTTCAACATTCACCTTTTTGTTGTCAAGTGTTTTCGTATTTGAGCCCTTATGCTCCAAATAAATTGGTGCCTCGGAGTTTTCCATATATTTTCTTAGGTTATATTTCTCAGTATAAGGGTTATCGATTCCTCGATCATGCTACGAAGAAAGAGTATATTACTAGTCATGCTCGGTTTGATGAGTTTTTATTCAATGCCACCAGTATTGGTTCTGTGACTGCACCATCGTCGCTTGATGTTTATGCCTTTTTGGAACTTTGTCTTTGCCTTCGGAGGTGTTTGAGCTATCTACATCAACCGATTTGCCCATTATTTTAGATGATTATGATTTACGGTATGTACCTGAAGCTTAGGTTTTGTCTGAAAATTGTTATGTCCTCCGCACGTAGACCAGCAGCTCAGCCCGTAGCCACAAACGCCATCCAGTGCGCCAAACGCATCGCTACACGATCTCACCACCCGCACGTGTAGCTCACCTGCCACCAGCAAGGCTGCCAGTTTCTCAAGTTGCAGCTCCAACAGTTCTGCCTCCAGTGGTGATGTCTCTAGCCGCCTCACTGATGCAACATTTTACGGCTTCCAAGCTGCCAATCTTAGAATCCGGATCCTCTCTGGTGCAGGTTTCTCATCCAGCCATCCAATGGCTATTCCTTCTTGTACTGGCTCCCTCGAGCACAAGGATATTTCTGAAAATGATTTTTCTAGTTTATTGAGTGATTTATTTGCTAAGACTGAGCCAATGAGTCATCTCTCGACTGTTAAGGATCCTAAATGGGTTGTTGCAATGGATTCCAAAATAGAGGCTCTTTGCACTTAGCAGATGTTGGATTTGGTTCCTTGTCCATCTTATGCAAAGGCTGTTGGTCCAAAATGGGTTTATTGTTTGAAGTATAAGGCTGATGGCTCGCTAGACAGGCATAAAGTGAGGTTAGTTGCTTAGGGCTTTTCGCAATTGCCTGGTTTTGATTTTGATTGCACTTTTAGTCCCGTGGTGATTGCTTCTACTGTTCATATTGTTTTTATCTTTTGCTGTCACTTGTAATTAACCCTTATGACTGTTGGATGTTAAGAATGCATATTTAAATGGCATTCTTGACTCTTCGATTTTTACAGAGCAGCCTGCTGGATACAAATACCTTATGTGTCTGAATTTTTTGCCATCTACGCTTGGCTATTTATGGATTTAAGAAAGCTCTTCATGCTTGTTTTCAACGTTTTAGCTCATTTTTATTGGACTGGGGTTTGGTTGCAGTTCATCCGATACATCTTTATTCCTTTTTTTCACAGGGTGCCTCTCTTCTCTACTTGTTGGTTTATGTTAATGAAATTATTCTCACTGAGAATAATGGTCATCTCATTCGGAAGTTTATTGATCGAGTTAATCAGGAATTAAAGATTGCCGATCTTAGCACTTTGCATTATTTCTTGGGTTTTGAGGTTGTTCGTACTTCCGACGGCTTATTCCTTGGTTAGGCTAAATACGCAAAGGACATTTCGTTGCTTGCTGGGATGTAGAATTTTGCGCCTGTTGCAATTCCTTTTGTGGCTTTTTTGCAACTTGTTAGCTAGCCGTTCAGACAACCCACACTTTATTGATCTTTGGTTGTGCACTTCATTATATGTCCATTACAGATCTTGATTTGTCCTATGTTGTGAACACGACCAGTCATTACATGCAGGCACCTACTCGTGACCATTTCCAAGTTGTTACTCAAATTTTACGCTATGTGTGTGGTACTCTCCACGATGTTCTTCATTTTCGCGCAAATTCATCTATTTTACTAGTTCTGAGCTATTCTGATACTGATTGGCCTCATTGCATTGAGACTCATAGGTCTACATATGGTTATGCCCTTTTCCTTGGTGGTATCCTAGTTTCTTGGAGTGAAGCAACCGACAATTTCTCGTTCTAGTTTATAATCAGGATACCATGCTATGGCAAACACTGCTACGAACTAGTTTGATTGATGAATCTTCTTCGAGATTTATGTGTATCGACTCGTGCATCTCCTATTTTACTGTGTGATAATAATAGTACTCTCTTTCTTGCTCAGAATCTAGTTTCGCATAAGAGATCTAAGCACACTGATATTGATAATCATTATGTACGTGAGATGGTGTCCTCTGGCTAACTCAATGATGTGCATCATTATGCATGAGTTAGCCGATGCATTTAACACATTTATTATCATCCCTTGTTTGGTTGATTGCTAGTTTTAGTTAGGTTTGCACGACAAAGGGTTCAGATAGCCATTATTGGTTTCCTTGTTTAAATCCATCGTATTGTAGACTTAATTGGGGATAATTGACACTTTGTATTCATGGGCACGTAGATCTCCTCCTTTATATCATTAGTGGGTTGCTTGTGAGTGCTATTTTTATTATCTTTTGTAGAAGGTCATCTGCGAGGGTTGTAGTAGATATTTGAAGGTTATTCGGAAGGATGATAGAAGATATCCAAGGTCATTCGCAAGGGAAGGTATTATATTTAAGGCCATCAACTCCAAAGTGTGGTAGTAGATGGAATGGAGACCAAGAAAGGCAGATTCAAAGTTCAAGAAGGCCAAGGGAGAAATGGAAGGATCGTTGTTCAAGGTTGCATAGAGTTCTGAGTAAAATAAAAGAAAAATCAGCCCTTTAGGGTGTTACCATCGGATTCCTCTTCTCAAGAGCTATAAAATCGAATACAAGAACTCCCAAATTGGACAAAAACTTCACCCATAGTGGAGCAAAGAAGTTAGCCAAACGACCGACCACGGTCGACACGGACCGCACAAGCTGGCACGAGGCCAAAGATAGCACGGCCAGTATCATTTGTCATGGCCTATGCCAGGGAGGCTTGGCATGGCTTGTACCACTTGACACAGGCCATGTCAAATTCCAGCATGAGGGGTCTTTGTTTTGGCTGGTCGTGCACTTCAAGTCACCTTTTCACTCTGAAAATTAGCTAAGTATGGAAACGGAATGTTCCATTTTACACGACCCACACCGCTTCAATTAAAAATGCCAAGACCAGCCCATGGAGTGTGAAGAATGAAGTGATGCGCACCGAGTTACTTAGAAAAATGAGGTTCCAGCCGACAAGGTGCACCAAACTATGTGGGGCACGAATCAGAAGGAGCAAAATGGAGTGCCGATCGATGGCTCGTGTCAGCTGGCACGGGCCGCGCTGGTACAAGGTGGAACGACCTGTGCCAGAGCCAACATCCTGCGTCGACACAACCAGCACGACTCATGCCAAAACCAGCGTGCCAAAGCCGGCACGGGCCGTGTCACGAGGAACCTCTCGCGCCAGTTGCGGCTTCTAGGGTTTTGGGCCTATTTTTAGGCCTAATTTCCTACTACTATATATATGGACCTATGTCTACTAGGTTTTAAGTTTATGCTCATTTTTAAATGAGAAACGTTCTTTTATAACCCTACGTAGTTGACATAAGTGTCAATATAACATTTTGATAACTGAAAGTGCAGATATAACTCTACCTAGTTGATGTAAGTGACAATATAACCTCTTCCGACATCTGAAATCCGGATTCCATGGAAAAGTCAATTTTACCCATTTACGAATGTGCTGATATAACCTTATAAGTTTTAAGAATGTGCTAATATAACCCTATAAGTTATAAGAGTGTGCTGATATAACCCTAAAAGTTTTAAGAATGTGCTGATATAACCCTATCAGTGGTCAGGCGGCGGTCGGCGGTGGTTCAGCGAACTCAAATTCGTATTTTAACACTAAGGTTATTTTTGATATTTAACATACAGTCAATGCCCGAGAATGTAACTCAATGCCAAAAATGGGGTCTGAGGGTTATATTGGCACTTACATTAACTAGTTAGGGTTATTTTTGCACTAAAAATTATCTGAGAGTTTTATTGGCACTTATGTCAAATAAGTAGGGTTATATTGGTACATATCCCTTTTTAAATCTCAAGAGTAGGCTAGAGAGAGAAAATACTCTCCTTCTCTTTAGTTTCTTTTCTTTTGTCTTTTTATTTTTGTTTTGCCCAAAGGTGTTGAATCTAATGAAATACTTGGGTTCAATGCTTAGGGAGTAGGGATCTTACTTGGGGATAATATTTGTATTCATGTGTTAGTATTTATTTTGTGAGATTTCTAAACCTACTTTATGTTGGTTTGTTCTTAATATTCTTGTGAATTGCAAGATTGTCACACTTTGTTGGCACACTAGGATTATTTAAGATTGTCACCCAAAGGGTTGCTTGTAGAGATAGATTAGGTAGCAAACTAGGGTTATTTTGTTGATCCTAGATCCATCGATAAGATGGCTACTTCCTTTGCCTTTGTAGGCCTAGGGTAGTTCATTTGTGTTGTTCCACCTATGACTTAATCACATGGGGGAGAATCGGACCTACACAATGAGTCATAGCCGTTGTTTCACTCTCCAAGTTACAGAAGCAAAGTTGATGGAAGATTTTATGCGCGCACCTCTATGTAACAGATTGGGGGAAGTTTTGACCATTGTCTGCACCACGTGTCACACGCACTAGAATAGGGTTAGTTCTTGTATTTGACGAAATCAATGATCGAAATGACATTGACCACGTTACGCAAATATTCCCCGAATGTTAGTTTATATTGTTAATTCTTGTGATCAATTGCATTCTATTAGCTGCTTGTACAAATTCCCTCCCCAATGACTATTTTCACAACACTATTTATTCCTAACGTGGTCTGATTGGCGATCTGACCGCAGTTGTGTTTAATTGATTATTATATTTTAACATCTATGTGGATGACCTCGGTACTTATCACTATCTACCATTTTTGGTAGCCATTTTTGGTAGTATAGTAGTAGGAATGGGAGCAACATATAAATTTCATCTTTGACCCCTAATCGTCCTCCTCACGTGTTTTCAACAACGCTCGGGAGGGGGCGGGTCATTTAAGGTTGCTCATGTTTCTATAGACTTGCATCTTGCCGATATCTTTACAAAGAGATTATCTCGTCCTCAGTTTGAGTTCTTACATTCCAGGTTTTGCATTGCGACAAATCCTACGCTTCGCTTGGGTTGGGTGGTGTGGGTGGGGGATAGCGATATAATTGATTTACAACAAGATAATAAGGAATACTATTTATGATTGGTTTTGTATATATCATGTTCCATATTTGTTTCTACTTTATATACCCTTTCTACTCACTATATATATATATGAATACATACAACCACAATGATTTGTGGGTTTTACATTCTATCACATTAACTTTAAATTTTCATTTTAAAAAATGTATCACAATATATATAATCATAATTCAACGCTAAAAGTTATTGAAATGGAATTTTTCATGAATGATCTAATTTTCAAGTCTTTTTATTTTTCTGAAACGGTAAATTTAAATACTCCTTGCATGCATTATTAACAATTTATTTTGGATATCACCATATACCTCATCTATCATCTTTTAATATGTAATTTGAAGTTATTTAACAGATGGCATTACTTTTCAAATATGAAGTATATAAGTCATACTAGTTAAAGAAAGTGTCTCCTCTCCTATCATTGCGTCTAGACTAATTAGTAAAATATACTTTTACAATTTTTAAGATTAAATTATAATTATAGATATTTTGAGGTAAATTTTAAAGAGAGCATCTTTAATTAGAATGCATTACTGTTGGGTCATTTATGAAATTTTTTATATCTATAAATTAATATTAAATTCTAATTATTTATATTTTTAGATCAATTTTAAAATATTTTCAAAATTATTGGAGCCTCAATGCTATAAATGAAAATATCATATTATTTCGTTAGTTATATTAATTATAAAATGGAAATACCTAATGGTTAGCCGATCTAAATAAGATTTTGTGCATTTTAAGAAGTTTTCAAAAACTATGAGAATTTTATTGCAATAAATGAAAACAAACATTAAATCCTCCCATTAATTATATTAGTTATAAAATAACCTTGTCTATATATATTAGATGGTCTAAACAAGACTTTGTATTAGTTGATTATACTTTTAATATATTTTATCATCTTTTTAATGTCAAACGAGGTTAAGGATTATTAGTTTTAAATTAATTTATTATTTTATAATATTAAATTTACAAAAAATATTTTTAAGAGATAAAGAAAGTCTCCTATTGGAGTGACTAACGGTTAGTCCTAGTATTAAAACACAAATAACATATGGTGGTGAATAGGGGTGTTCAAATGCGGGTACCCGGAAGCACATCCAAGGACCATCATCTGTTGGTAATTTGAAATGCGGCATGTGGCACGGCATGGAAGAACATTGCGGGTACTCGGATCGATTGGGCCGGGTAACAGGATACCTGTTGACCCGTTTAAAATTCAAAATTTCAAGATAATTATTATTTCATTATGTTACATAAATTTGTATTAGTGCAAAAAAAATCACCTTTTATCATTTAGAAATTCATCATATAATGATCACAAAGAGTATCAAGTCCGTAATCATCATCGTCATTCTCTAGTTTGAATGAACTTAACAAAATACGTTGAAATAAGAGGGAAAAAATCATTGTGTTAAATCTTCTTCTTATCGAAGGTGTCCTCATACTCATTAAAATTGCAAGATCGTTAAATTTGTGCCAAGTTTCAACCGCACAAGCCCTAACTAACGTGTTAAATCTTTTAATTTAGTGGATGGATTATTAAAGTTTGACAGGTATGAAATTTGTGATGGAAAACCAAATAAAAGAAATTTTCAATTGGACATGCTGGAATAGGGTTGTGGTCGTTAGCATAATTGAAAATTGAGAAAAGTGCATATATGATGTGTCCATTTTATACGATTATTTTAGGGATTTTTTGTATTCACTTTTGTATACTTTCATACTCTAGATGTGGCATTTTGCCTTGAAATTCTCTAAGAGGAGTTAAGAGCGACTTTATGCTCTTATCACTATTCTAGGGGATTTTGTGTGACAAGGAAAATATATGAAGACTTTGAAGACTATCTTTGAAGATTTGAAGACTGCATTTTGAAGACTATGAAATGTTGTAAGACTTAGAAGATTCAACGCCACGAGTCAAAACGTGGTAGAAGATAAAAGGGTCGGAGAAGGAAGACAAAGAAGCTGAGGAATTGTGATCCGGAAGCTTGAACCAAGTTCTGAGAATTATCCGAGAAGAACTAGCCTCTGAGGGTGGCACCATTGGATTAGTATTCTCGAGCACTATAAAATCCAAAACAAGAACTCTCAAAACGAATCAACGGTTCACCTGTAGCGATGTGAAGACCGGCCGGGTAAGGAACACCGAGAGCGCGGCGCGCGCCCAAAACCAGCACCAAACGAGACCTCAGAGTGAAAAACGCGTGGGCAGCACCTGAGAGTGGGCGCATGAGGGCGCTTGCCTGCGCGCTTGCCCACGCACGCCAGCGCCCAAGTCCCACCCTTGTGACACATCACCAGCGCCCAAGCTCCGCCCGGCTGCTGCCCAGCAGGCAGCCAGCGCGCCCGGGTCACATGTTGCCCATTTTATCTCACCAACTTTTTACTATAAATACCCCTTTTTCTTGTCTTCATTTCACAACTTTCGGGAGGCTGAAAATTCACCTCCAATAACCCTAGTTCTTCATTTTCTCTTCTTCTTTTCCTCTTTCTTTTCTTCTTTCTTTTCTTAGTTTTTGTAGATTAGTTATGGGTTGTTGTAAATTAGCTTAATTAACTCCTTGGGAGC
>JAUOBV010241065.1:0-11578 GCA_032360425.1 Rubia occidens
ATTCTTACCGGGAATGAGGGTCAACTCATCAGCAAGTTTATTGCTCGTGGTCATCAAGAGTTTAAGATCACTGATCTTGGCACCTTACAGTATTTTTTGGGCTTGGAGGTTGTGCGGAATTCCGATGGTTTGTTCCTTGGTCAAGCCAGATATGCCAAGGACATTTTATTGTGCGCTGGAATGCAAGACTCGGCACCAGCTGCCATCCATTTTGTAGCATTTTCGTAGCTTTCCAGCACTTCCGGTAAACCATTCAAAAATCCCACTCTTTACCGCTCTTTGGTTGGTACACTACAGTATTTATCTTGTGAATATGGTCAGTCAGTACAATTGGAAGTACTGAACCGATCATTAGACTCTAATTCTAATTGGCTAGTTGTGTGAGTGATTGCATGTTAGGAGCGTTAGACTAATTCCTAATGAGGGGGAAACCCTTGACTGTCCCTAATAGATAGGCATTTTAGCTTGTAGCAACTAGGGTCATGGCAACCCTAGAGTCATCACGAGATGCAAATTCCTTTGTCTCTCTAGGCCTAGGGTTGGTGTCCATAGTGGAGTGCTCGGGATGCATTATCTTCACTCTCATACCTAACAGTTTCGATCTACGCAAGGTTTAGAAGGAGAGCGTTAGCATCGAGAGTCATATGATGGGGAATGAGGAGAAGATCCAAAAGGTCGATTGGCGCACATTCCCTAATTACATAGGCGGTGAGTTGACTCTTGAGGGGAGATGATCCTTTGTGTGAGAGACATTGGTATTCTCAACCTTCATCCACACTATGTGACATAGGCATGCGATATGTTTATATGTCTTATATGTAATAGAATCTAGGATCAAAGTAATCAACTGGTCATGTTACATAAGTACCCCCAATACTTGTTAATTCTAGTTTTGATATCTTTTGCTTGCATTCTTAATAGTTTCTAAACACATACTCCCCAATTATAAGTTTAAAGCACTAGCTATTCTCAACACATGATCAGAGTGACGCATGATAGTGGGTTGTGTAAAGTTAACTTTCAAATTCTAGTATATCTGTGGATGGCCCTGAACTTGCCATTAGCTACTCTGTAGTGGTTAGTAGTGAGTACGGAAGAAATATTTACAAATTTTATCCTTCGAACGCATCTCATGGGTTGAGCTCTCTCACAAGGTTTTGAACGACCTTGCGTGGTGTGGGTCCTGGCATGAGTCGCATGACTATCATATGGACCACTGTCACCACACAAATGATTGCTTCTACTTCAAATAAGCTATAGAAGCGGGTTTGAAGTCAGGAGAGTTTCCACATTTGCTAAAGATGTTAGAGTTTACAACAAAGTGACATATCGGGAATCCAGTAGTGAGAACGATCAGGGACAAGACACAGGAAGGAACGAAAGGTAGCCAGAGTAGAGTAGGAAAGACATACTGACAAAAAGGTATGCCGAGATAAGGAAATTTCTCCCTGTAACACGGAGACGTCGGTAATTCACATATATGCCTTTATTGCTAAACACGTCGGCGATCAAACGAAATCCTAAAGAAAGACAAGACGCAAGGGGACACTTAAGAACATGCCCCCCAAAAAGTAGATTTCCGTGGACGAGGTCATCACTTTCAGCTCGAAGGATCCCATACCAGATTGACCAGTCGAAGGAGATGTCGTCCTTATCACTATTAGGATGGAGGAAAAGTGCATCGGGTCTACCTGAATGGGTGAAGTTCTGCCAAGGTAATGTACTTGCATGACCGCTTGCTTGGAGGGGTGCGATTGTTTGAAATCTGGATGCTTGATGGGGTTACTCCCCAGTTTGGATACAGATATCAAAGTTTTTTAAAATTTTCTATTTTTGCCGTTAAATTTTTAAAGGAAATAAAGAGAAAAAAGAATGCATTCATACATGGTGAATAAATAGTATTTCTGGAAATAGTGTAGAGGGCGCATTGAATGCGTCCTCGAAGTCAGTAAAAAAATTTAAATTTTTTATGTTAAACAAAATTACACGCTTACACGAGCCACACGTGGATTACAAGCGTCTGTGTAGCAACACTTGGTTTACAAGCGTCACACGTGGATTACACCGCCACGCCTACGGAGTCACCATCACGGTAGAGTGGACGAGCTATTTTTTGGACAAAAACATTAATAACATAAAAAATATTATAATTTTTTTGAGGAGTACATGGATCAAATATTGTCAAAACAATCTTTTTCTTATAAATTACAATATTACTATAATTTTAATATGAACACATTTTTTACACGCGCCACACGTGATTACATGCACCACACAAGATTACACGCGCCAAACGAGATTACACGAGCCACACGTGATTACACGCACCACACGGATTAAATTCCTAATAAAATATAAATTCATTCCTATATAGATCGGTAGAAATGTACGTATTAGCAATACAATGTTAGTTGAACACGTCTCGATTGTACAATATTATATTTTTTTCAAAATAATTATAAAGCATAGTTCAATTATAATAGTATATAAAATATTTTAATTTCTATTAAATAATATGATTATGATTTATAATATAAATGATAAATTAATAATTTTATTAGAAAATAATACATATTGATTTTTTTAAAACGGTACGCATGGCTTAAAATGGTAAAATTTAAGAGGACTCATTAATATTATTTTAATAAAATAACAAAATATGAATTCATTCCTATATGGATTGGTAGAAATGTACGTATTAGTAGTATAATGTTAGTTGAACACGTGTGGATTGTACAAATGACGCCTTCCGCAAAGTTTTCCACCTGTTCCACATGGCGGCAGGCGTATGATGCGGGATGTGCGTCTTCTTACAAGCACATAAGTAGACGCTGCTAAGTCTTCATCCTAAATTCCCTCTGTTAAATTCTCCTCCATATTGTCTCCCGCTTCATCATTAAAATGATATGGCACTTGAGGACCGCTAGCTGTATGGAATGGAGCAGTTAGAGATATACGCGGATGACTAGTAGCTGGAGTACAGTATGCAGCAAAATCAACTGGAGAAGTGGTTTAGTGTGAGGGACAAATATCTAATGGTCCTCCGTCGGCTGGACTAGCATGTGAAGGTCCGGATTGAGAGGAACCAATGGTAGGAGTAGGTCTTCTAGGGCGGCGTCGGCGACCACTTGTCGGCCAGGATGAGCTGGATGGTGGCTTCTGATTTCATTGTACTTGACACAAGGGGAGATCCCTTGGTGTGCACATGTGGCTGATAGTACAGCACTTTGGAGGGCTCATTCGCATATTCTGGGGCACCTATGACATCTTCAAGGTTGTCCGTGATAATGTCTGCGTAAGATGGGGGACATGTCCAGATTAATTTTGGACCCGAGTCTCATCCTGGACATAACCTGCATCTGCATAAATCAAGTAAACATGTTTGATACAATGAAATGAAGAAATTTTATGTATTAATTAAATGTGATTGGACAAAACTAATCAATACCATATACTCTAAGGTTTCCCCATCTCCGTGAAACCTCTCTGTAACCACTGCCCCTTAGCCGGTCAATCATTGTCACTGTGCTACGGAGACAATACTCCATGTATTCCCGATCCGCTGTATATGGATTTGCTATTCCAAGGATCGGGGCTCCGTACACTGCCCGATGTTCCACGACTGAACATGCGTGCTCAGTACAATTCGCCAATCCATATTTGACCTCCCTCGATGGTCTCTTTAATAAAGTTTGTGTTGTAATAGGCTATGTTTTACCTTATTTACCTCTTGTACATTTTGGGTTTATATTGCCCATTCACTTGTCAATATACAATCAGATCATTATTCCCCAATTCTCTTAGTCTTCCATCTTTCATGGTATCAGAACCTACTCTCTGAAACCTAAATTTCTCTGATCCCGACAATATCCCCACTGCCGCCGTCGTGTATCTCCTACCTTCATCTCACCATGAGCGATTCAGAGAGCTCAATCGATGACACCAGCCCCTCCCCTACCGCAGACAATATGCCGCCACCCCCTCCACCTATAGTTGCTTGGCCCACCGACCTTCAGCAGCTGCCGCGTCCTCTAGATTATAACTCTTCATTCTACCTTCACCCATATGATCATTCGGGCTTGTCTCTATTTACAGTTGTTCTCAAAGGGGACAACTATCAGGAATGGACAACCTCGATGAAGAATGCTCTTAAGGAAAAGTGTAAACTTGGTTTTATTGACGGTCGTATCACTCAGCCTGTTGTTGCTTCTGTTGGCCTTCATGACTAGTACAATGTTAACTCCATGCTGATCGAATGGATCATTCGGTCTATTGATCCATCACTTCGGTCTTCTATCATCTATCCAGAGACTATCTTCGAACTCTGGGAGGAGTTACGTCATCATTTCTCTATTGTTAATGGTCCTCGGCTGCTCTAACTTCGTGCAGATTTGGTGAATTGTCGCCAAGGTGGTAAGTTTGTTGCGTCTTATTATGGGGCACTCAAGAATGTCTGGGATGAGATCAATACTTATATGCCTCTTCAGGCCTGCCTCTGTAGTAATTGTTATTGTAACATCACGACAAAACTGAGGACTGAACGCTGCGTCGAGCGTCTTCATCGATTTTTGCTCGGCCTCAATGACACGTTTGGCACTCTCTGCTCCAGTATTATGGTGCAAGAACCACTTTCATCTCTCAAAAAAAATTATGCGTTGGTTGTTCAGGAGGACCATCACAAGATACTAATGACCGAACGTGACACCAAATCTGATGGCATGGCATGGCATGGCATTCGCGGCTCAGGCTAAGCTCATTTTTTCACCTCGTCCGCCAGTTCCTGCAGCGCTGAAAAATCCCACCACCGGCCGCCTCTCGTGCACTCACTTTGTTAAGCCTGGCCATGATGTCTCTCACTGCTGGAAGATTCATGGTTTTTTGAAAGTCTTTGTTCATCGTTCGGCCATTCATGGCAGCTTCGGTACTGGTCGCGGCCATGGCGCTACAAGTGGCAGTGTCACACTCTCAGTCCAACAACCCCTCTCTTCTGTGGTGTCAGATGTCAATTCTATCCCAGAGTCTGCGATCGTGGTTCGAACCTCAGCTTTGATCAATGGTAAACTGTCTTGCCAATGTACAATTCCATGAACACTCCTTCCGCTGATGCTACTGGTAAGCATTCATTATGGATTTTAGACACTGGTGCCACTTTTCATATGACGGGTAATCTTTGTTTGCTTCGTGATGTTGTTGCTATTTCTCCTGTTCCAATTCAGCTTCCGGACAATCGTGTTGTTATAGTTGTTCAGGATGGTTCTCTGGTATTTCACTCTTGAATGAAGAGTTTTTTGTTCATCCTTTGGCACCAACTGCATAGGTATTGGTTGGATGAAGCCAAATTGCCAGAGTACATGCTGAACATGATGACCCTCGACCATGTGCCAGCAAATAAGGTTGACACTCAACATGCAGTTGTTCCTACCGACTGTACAATATGGCAGGATATGTTGCATGTCCTCTTCAGAGTATAGCTGTCAAAGGAACTGACATAAAAGGACACATTTTTAGTAATCAGGAAAACAATAAGTTTTCATGTCACTGGTGTAAGAAAAACCAAACTATGGTATACCTTACTTTCAGGGAGAGATGTGAGCTGATTATGATACACTTTAAGAACATGCATTGGTGATCGTGATAAATTAATACGGGATCTCCATCTACGGAGGACCGAGTGAAGAACATAAGTTATTGTTAGTAAGGAAAAGTTTGTGAATATTGCATTTACAGTTATTGAATACAATTGTCAACGAATATAAGGCATGAAAATACAATGTCATGGCTTAATATGAACATGTGATGAACTAACAAGTTCTAATAGCAATGTTACCTGTGGCAGGACAAGTGCCCCGTATATGGATTTCATCTGCGGAATTGCAGTATCACATAAGCTCCTGTACAAGTGTGCCAAAATGGTACTCCCCAAACTAAACTTCTATGCCGCATCTACGTCCATGATTGGCGACAAGTACAGGAGAGGGATCTGAGACCCCGATGTGTTAGACATAAGCATTCCACCAACCAAAACTAGAATGAATGCCCTCGCCCACTGCTGACAATCTATCTCCGTAGCATCAATAGGAAGTGGACTGTGCATCACGTTACCCAACCATGAGGATTTTATATGAACCTCATTGATGGCATCCAAGGGGTGTAGCCCCTAAGAAGTCAGTGCATATAGTCTGCCACTCAGCGGCCCACCTCCGGTTGTCAAGACCCGTGATCGGTATATCATTGATCGGTAGACCCTAAAGAACACCCACATCCTGCAACGTGAAGTAGCCCCCCCCACCGGAAGATGAAATGTGTGGGTCCCAGTCTCCAACGCTAGACCAATGCTGTGATAAGCGAATTGTCAATGTGGATTACCGCAGAATCGAGCAGGCCCTGGAAGCCGACCGTACGAACGTAATGCAGGACTCACTCGTGGATCTCAACATCCCAACAGCCCCATCACATCATCTGACCTGCAAGGCCGTATCCTTCAAGTCACTGTTATATATTCCCGTGCACGATGCTCCATGTGTAGAGAGAGCAAATCCTCATCAATCGGTCTGGGGTAATCCATGGTGTATCCCTGCAAAAAATGAAAGGTTGATCCTCAGTCAGTCGAACACGAAGAATAGAATGCTGCAAAAGAATTTACAGCAGACAACAATTCATATCAATCCCTGGTGATTTATTAGACATGTAGCAAGGAACAATAACATTAGGTTTAAAATATGAAGGTAATATAATATAATGTAATTGGTCACAGAATAGTAAGTATCATCAACACTAAAGTTTTATACACTCCAATATCATGATATCCATAGTTCCGTAACTATGAAAACTAAGCATTTCCATAAAATGTCATAACTAAACATGATAAGGAACTCTGTAATACAAATATGACCCTATGAAGGACGTCGCCCACAGACACCTCTACAATCACCAGGAAGTCTCTCATCCATCTGATTCCTTATCCTTCTTTCCGTAAATTGGCCACGTCTCCTGTTACAAAACTTTTTGATGTCCGGGACCAACCTTCAGTTCGCGGGTTACCACAATGAAGGATCTCGAACTGGCACAAAAACCCCCAATGTATTGAGATACAAAGGTCGTCGTGTGATATGCCTTGTCATAAAGGTTTTTTTAGATCATCATGCATTTTCCTGCAAACAGCCAAGGCATGGGAACAAGGCAGCCGGACAATTTTCCATTCTTGACAGCTACACTGTTTCTAAGAGTATTTCACAGTATAGTGTCATTCACCCACACTGTCGTCAAAGGTATTTGTCAGAACCTTATAAATCTGTGGATTAACGCTGTACACATTAACAACATGTCCCTGCCCCAACTGTCGTTCTTCTCAAACTTTTTCCAAATCATGCTCGGCAAAATAGAACTGCAGAATGACAATAATTTAGATTTGTTGATTCCCCGTTCGAACGCATATTTAGAAAAACTTGTGTAAAGTAAATGTACCGCCCGTTAATCGCCTCTGTTAACCTTTGAGAAAACATTTCGATTGCCCGTTGGAAAGTGGTGTTAATACATGCAGTTATTGGTAGATGTCTTGCGTGCCTCAAACAATTGTTGTAGCTCTCAGACATATTGGTTTTAAGATTTCCCACCGTCGGTTTCCATCAAAAGTGAGACACCACTTACTGCGCTCATGTTCTTTCAATCAATCCCAGGCAGCGGGTTCGAGCTCTTCCAACTCCTCCTTGTACTCATGCCACTTCCTTTCCTGTCTTGCACTGCCAAACTACCACACCAGGGTATTCAAATACGCAATTTTAAACTTCCCACTTTTCGCATGGAGGAAGTTGGACTAGAAATGCCTCAAGAAAAATTGGTGGTATCTTTCCAGCTCCATCCATCCATCCATATGCGTCATGGAATTCAAGATCCCCTGATGACAGTCTGATGTAACACATATAGACCTAGAATCATTACCTACCACATGGTGTCGCAACTTGAGCATGAACCAGTCCTTACTCTCATTTGTCTTAGCATCTACTATTGCATAGGCAATGTGCAATACATAATTATTCGTGTCGTACATAACAACAACTAGCATTGTGGCCTTGTACGCACCTTTGAGAAGAGTACCATCCACACTGATCACTGTTCAGGTGAAAGGCTTCGATAGCCTAACCAAATACCCAGAACACAAACTTCAACTTGCTGCACCTATGACCATGCACTCTGTCAGGTACGTCTGCCCAATCAACAATTGTGGTAAGATTAGCTCTTACCAGCTCATCCATAAATGTGGGTAACCTCTCGAAGTATTTCTCTCAGGTTCCAAACGCCAATTCAATAGCCTTCTGTCGACTGTACCACGCCTTCTTGTACAAAATGGTCACTTTTAACTCCTTCCGCACATGCTCTATAACATCCTTAACCGTGAAAGAGGGGTTGGTCTCAATATGATAGCGAATGGAGCGAGCGGTTATCCACAATGTCACATTAGTGCAACATCAATACAAGAATGATTGCTTGCCTATTTGGTGATCCCACATCCCGTGGGAGGACTTCATGTTGGCTCTGACAATCCACTGAATATTGCCATTTCCTTCGACAACTTCCCTACATTTTGAGTACCATGTATGTGGCTTGCTCTCCAAAACCCACTGTTCCCTGTTCATCTTCGAACTCCACCTAGATATTGCTTCTACCAATTTTGGCTTAGTCCGAAATCGTATACCCAAATCAACTTCGCTAGTCGTATGAACACAATTAGGAAGTATTTTCCACAATTAGTCGGGTCATACCTATCCTCATCAGGACCCCCGTAATCCCTGAAGAATGTTGTGGTATTAGGATTCCACATATGATGTAATGCAGTGGGAACATTTTTCGTGTACAAGAGATTCTCATCATCATCCCCTGGATTCTAATCAGCTGATAAGGATTGATCATCGTGACTTTCTTCTTTAAGTTCCCTACCTTCACCTTCCTCATCATTAACATCAGTCTCGCCTACAACAAGGTCACCACCACCACCACCAGAATCGTGCTCGCCAATTTCACCTACGTATCATCGTCGAAGACATTGAATTCTTCATGGTACCCACCATGTGTACCAGCACTTGTGGACGACTGAGAGTAGTCAAGCTAGACATACGCTGCAGGTTGACTCGACTCACCAACGATAATAGTTCCCCCAAAACCTTGAAAATATTTAGGGGTTGGGATGAGATGGCAAGTTGTTGATGTATAGTTCTGAACATTGCTCAACAACGACATAAACGTGCACGTGCCAACATCACCAGGACGCTCAAAATAGTTTGATATCCTTTCTAGCTGAATGTAAAGATCGGCTGATGACAATCACACTCTATCAACATTATCGAAGAAGGTCTCCGTCGATTCGTCATCTTCCAGATCATGACATTGGTAAAATATACATGAATCAATCATCTCAGGACGATGATAAAATATTCTCACAAGAAACCCCTCACATTGAATGCCAAGCCGTCACACAATTAATTTAAACTAATTGAGAGTAACTTAACCTCTGCTTCAAGGTCACATGTTTCTCAGCTACGGGAGGATGATAGTACACACCCGCATTCACATCATACTTAATCACACCCCCTCTATACAAGTACACCAACAAAATCATCATACAACTGCAATGTGGTAACATACAACAAATAATTACCTTTGCAAACGGAGATTATCATTCAATAGTTTAAATTATTATTCAATGATTTTGCCTAACGAACTACATAACTAAATAGAAAAAATAAAACAGATTTCTTACATGCTCATCATAATCGGTTTCATTCAGAATACATCGATCCTTAACATGAAACCATATTTCGTATTACATCAACAATTATTCAGCTAAAATGTCAAAATTACAACTCCTTTAAAAAAATATCTTCAACGAAGAAGATGTGTTACTGCTGAGAACAGTACAAATTTCCTCGATACCGAACCATAATTTTTTCTACACTTTTAGCAATAACACTACCAGTACATTGAAAGAAGATATCCAAATGGTATTAATAATTACCATACATTTCACACACATATTATGATTCAGCATCATCAGTTCATGATTTCCATACCGACTATTAAAACAGTAGCATCAATTCAGAATACACAATTCTTATATTCAGATCATATTAACTCCAAACAAATTCAAATAATATCATATAATAACACTATAACATTTTTCACACATTTTCATAAACCCAGAAAAATCCATACATTTTCATATTTCATACAATATGTTGCTAATAAATTTTTTTACCAAAAAACAGCTTGTCCACTCTCCGGCGACGGTGATGCGTGTAATCCACGTACGGTAACACAGGTTGCACGTGAGGACCACAAGCGGCTTCTATGACGGTGCATGCTCCGTTTCTTCTAACAAAGAAGCCGTGAGACCAAATGCAACCTTCAGTCGAAGAAGAAGATCAGTTCCAACACACAATACGGGCAAAAGAACAACAAGCAAAAATGAAGATGTAAACATTTAGCAAACCTCGGATATGTGTCTATTTGCCCAAGATTTTGGAGCTAAAATATCCGTTTTGCAGGCTAAGGGAACAGATGAGGTGCTGGCCGACGCTAAAACGGGATGGAAATGGGGAGCAAAAAAAGGAAATCGGCCAAAAATTCCAAGGACGAATGACGGAAAATGGAGACCACCGTGCTCTGTTCTAGTTTTTATACAGGGTTAAGAAGACGCATTGGATTTTGAAAAAAGGTATTTAAAAACAATGAAGGCGCAATCGGCAAATGCGTCTTCAAGATTTGAGGAAAAAAGGAAACAGAGAAGACCCATTCTGTAAATGTGTCTTCAAAAAAGGGCCGGATAAAAAAGATAAACGTGAAGACGCATTTCATGAATGCGTCTTCTTCAGCTGAAAATTTAAAAAAGAAAAGAAAATGGTTGAGTACGCATTCAGCGAATTCGTCCTCACCATTTGCATCCGGATGGCGGTACTGTAGCACCAAACAAAGAAAATTCTCCCTACGGCGTCGCCAAAGAGCCCCGTGCTCTAGTGTAAGACCACCTTTAATAGCCCCTAATTTTTTTTCCACTGCTCTTCCAACCCATCGTCGAGCGCAGAAAAGGGCTCGACGCCGTCCGTTGTCTACTCTGGTAAGCAGCTTACTCTGAGTAACACTAATCTCCGGCCACCTCGGGGGTTCGCCTTCAATCGACGAAAATGTCAAATACATGTTGTGAGGCGGCCTGCTCTTTGAATTTGGTGTTTTGAAATTGTGGTGGGGCGACAATAGGAAGGGGAAAAAGAGGGAAATGGTGGTGGGGCGACGGAAGGGAAAGGGGAACGGGAAGTGGGGGAAGACAAAAGAAAAAGGAAAATAGCTAATGTTATGACGTTTATAATACTGGTAAAAAAATTCTTAAGGAAAATAAAACCCACTATTTAATAGATATGCTCAACCGGCCTCAAACTTCTGTAAAAGGTGTTTAACAATGTATTTCTGATGAAACAAATATTAACATTTTAAAAATACTCCCTCCGTCCCACTTTAAACTTTCTATTTGCTTTTTCAGAGTCAAACTTTACAAACTTTGACCATAAATATAAATTAATATATAAACAAT
>JAUOBV010241172.1:0-11577 GCA_032360425.1 Rubia occidens
AGATGGAGAGGGCTATATATAGTGTCTCATCCTTTTATTGTAACTCTAAGAGATAGGATTGGTAGAGAGTAGGAAATATGTAATTCTAGCTTTTCTCTCTAGTGGAATCCAATCTTGGTCAGCTGTTGATGTAACCAATTAGTGAACCTCGTAAATTCATGGTGTTTTGTTTTTCGCTTTATTTTTTTGCTTGTTCTTTCTCGGGTATTCCACACAACAATTTTCATAACTTAGGAAACCAACTCAAACCCCCCTCTTTACTTGCTTTTATATGTATGTATATATCTATATCTAGGCTTATATTCACCCTTGTATGTGTAAACGCTTAGGAATATCCCTCTTCTATGTGGACGACCCCGACTTGCCACTTTCTACTTAATTGTATTTAGTATGCAAAAATGGCCTTTGAGAGGTACGACTATGAATTCCCATTAATCAATAAATTCTAATATCCAAATCAAAAAAGTGCAAGACAAGCGGCATTTCAAAGAATGGAAAGGTTTCAAAAATGGAACCCACCATTATGATTATCATGCTTAAGTGGAAACCTCCTCGATGACTTACCTGATAACGAACACGTAATCCAAACATGTCAAAGTTAGGACAAAAAACTCAAAAAAGAATACATTTACCCACAAAGCTCTAGGGGATTCACACTATATGTTAAGTGGACTAGCGAACATTTATAATCTTCACTTCGCTCCATAAACCAACGACAGTGATAAGATTTTCTAAATTTCTAGCCCAAAAACACCTTCATTTCTACCCCTTAACACCTCGTGGCCTGGGGGTGGGGGAGGGAGGGTAAAGTATATATGGCCCAAGCATTAGGCCCAGCCCACGTAAGGGCAACTCAGTGAGGTCAACAAAGTGTTCGTAGGTTGAAGAGAGACATTGATCAATAAGATTGCACCACGTAATTGAAGTTATCCACCTGGTGGAACATCCACTATCACAAGAACCACACAAGTTGCTATCACTCAGCCCACAATCGATAGAATGTGGCCCATAATATACGCGTTAAAAAGATTCGTACAGCCCCCACGATGACCGATCAGAATGATCTGTACATCAGGTGACGCATCGACAATGTAGGCTCAAGAAGCCTATAAATTGATGATGACTTGAGATGTCAAAGGTAAGAAACAAATGGCAATAAAAAATAATAGACTTTAAACACAAGATAGTAATTTAAACATCGGACCTCTTACTCCAGATCCAATCCGGGATATTGGTTGCAGGATATGAGTGTCGTTGATTCACCACAAACTGGGACTCCCACCATCATTTCAAAGGATCGCATTATCCGCTAATTTAATATATAATAAATTATTATTTATCTATAATGCACATATTTTACTACCATACGCCTAATACTTATAATACATGTATACCACAAATTTGGATTTCTAAAAAATCACCTCATCCATCCCCGGTCGGAAACCACCCAGCACCCCAGTGCGAGTCGCTATCAGAAAAACCACCTCGTTCTCATAAGAAAACCAATCCCTCCCCAAATAAAAACCACCTACACTCACAACAATACCATCCCACCCTGTGAAACCCTCTTCCAGTATGACGCCAGCAAAATCCCTTTGCTCGTTCGCGCTCAAAGTAACTAAAACCCATAACCCCACTGAACAAGAGGGGCCCCTTGCTAGAGGTGTAAACGAAACGAACCGAGATCGAGTAGTGGTGTGCTCGAGCTTGAAAAAATTACTATGTTCATGTTCGAGCTCGAGCTCGTTTGAGTTTAGGAAAGTTATCTCGATCTCGTGCTCGATTGTTTGTGATCTTCTCGAGCTCAATTCGTAACTCGATCGAATTTGAGTTCGAGCGAGATTGGCTCGTTGAGCTCGTTACCTTTGAACGAGCCAATACATCCCTCTAATTTATACAAAATGTAAATTACAAATAATATAGTTATATAGGTACAGGCTCGTGAAACTCGACGAGCCTACCGAACAAGAATGAAGAAGCTCGAGCTCGAGCTTACCTAATAATAGAGCTAGCTTAAACTCGGCTCGTGTTCGTCTAGCTTGAGTTCGATTCAAGCTTTTCACGAACGGTTTGATTCGTTTACACCCCTACCCCCTGCTGACCCACCAAAATCCACCTCTACGGAGCCAGCCGCTCCGTCACCTCGCTCTTTGGTGATCCAGTAAACCTACTCGTGCACCGCACCTATTTGCTAACGTCATCACACACGCACCTAACCACTCGCTTGTGCACAACTCAACCGTTCGACATGTTAGCTAAAAGAGCTAGCCATCTTCACCCTCGCACTACTCGTCCATCTTCGCTAAGCAGTCAGGCACCATTAAACGTATTTTTTGACAATCAAAGAAGAGAGTGTCTTCTCTCACGTACTGTCGGCCGTCCAAATTGTAGTTAAACACACCCCCTAATGTTCTACTAACGCGTCGTGTCCCCTCCCTACCATTACCTTCTGATTCTTGAACTGGAAATATTCCCATCAAATGTAATAAATTATTCTTCACCCAAACCATACCTTAATCAAATTTGTTGTATTTCTAGTTTAAATTCAACAAAATACTCCTTTTGAAAAAAAAATCAACAAAATACGACTGCAAGTATCAAAAATTCAAAATTGATATGAACGGAGGTTAACCATTTCTTTAACGTAATTTAACAATTCACTTTCTTAATCCTACTATGGTAGTGTTGAAGTCCTGAATTTTTCCCGAGGAAAGCATTAAACCTGGCCCAGTTATGTTCTTTTTTAGAACCTAGCCCAGTTACAAAGCAGCACATACATAATGACATATGCTAAGCTCAGTTGCATGTAATTCGGGCTTATTAAGTTTTGCCCGTTAAAATTTAAAATCGAAACCGATCCGAATAATTAAAAATTGAATTATCCAAATCAGATTTGGAATTTGATTTCAAACCGAATAAACCGAATTCATGAGAAAAATATTAAAAATTACTAAAAATATATAACTTAATTTCAATTTTTATTAAAATATGTAATTTAATTCATACATAATAAGCTCAAGTGTTCAAAATAAAAATCCAACAACTACAATACAAATTCAACCATAACAATTTTAGCATTATATTTAATATTAAAGATCAATAAAAAAAGTTTAATTTTTTAGTCAACCAAAATATTAAAAAAAATCACAGGTCACTCCGCCACTTTGTCGTGTTCAAGAAGGTACAAATGTTGATGTAACTTAATAAGAAAAATAACAAACGTAATATGCTACTTTGTACGCCAATGGCGGAAGTCCTTCTTTTCTTCTATTGATCTTTTTCTGCAGTCAAAGAAGTCCATATAGAATGGTCTCAGCAGTAGGTGGACAACCAAGAACATAAATGTCAACTGGGAAAATCCGGTCACGACCTTTAACAACAAAGCATAAATAAATATAATGGCCGCCACCATTTGTACAACTTCCTATTGATATATTGTTTAGAGTTTTAAAATAATATTATTAATATATTATTTATTTATTTTTTAAAATGTAATTCAGTGTTCGAGTCAGCTTTCAAATTGAGTTTCAATGTCCATAATTAAACCAAAACCATTTTAAAAATTGGTTTACTCAATTCAGTTATCCAAAAACTGTATTTTAAATTTGGTTTGGTTTATTCTATTTTTGGTTCGGTTTTTGATTTTTTTGCTCACCCCTGGTAGCGTGGTCGCCTAATATTCAAAATAGAGAGGGGCCAAAAGGTACTTTTATATATGTTTATTTATATTTGTACTAAATTTTGTTTTTAAAAATTATAATACTCGCACCGTATACTCCCTCTATCCCAACTCTACTTGAAGAGAAAGAAAGAGTTTTTTTATTTTGAATTATTTAATGAGTTGGGGAGATGTAGCCGTGGGGTTGACTTATTGCTTTTGGGGTTGGTGGGTTAATTTGACCTAGAATTTCAAACAAAGAGGGGGCCTATCCAATCTTTAAAAATGGGCAAAGTTTGTTAAATAAGGAAATAAATGGTGGAGTCCAAATTTTGGGACGTCCCAAATAGGAAATAGTGTAAATTAAGTTGGTATGGAGGGAGTAGTAGCATTTTTAAATGAGAAGTCCTGAAAAAGTTGATCATTTTTAAGAGGATGGAATGGTTAGAAACTTCATTGTAAAAGGTGATCATCAGCACCAAATCCTCTGTTGCCTTTCCCTCTCTCTGTCCGACGGCCTTATCTTCTCCACAGAAGCAAGCCTGAAGGCGGAGAATTCGCCTGTGTCCGTCGTGAAATGAGAGGAGAAAAATAAGAGCAAAATAACGAAATAGCATTCCTGCTCTTGTACATATTTGGAATAGTGAACCCTTGTTGTTTAAAATGAATTCAGATTTATGCATGATAAAATATAAAACTCATCCATAATTATGGTTGTGTGTATTCATATATATAGTGAGTACAAATGGTATACAAGGTAGAATTAGATATGAAAAATGATATATACAAAACCAATCATAAAGGTTATTCTTTTCTTAACTTGATTCGAATTCATTTAATATTGGGCAAAGTGTCAATATAACCCTACCTACTTGACATAAGTGTCAATATAACTCTCAGATAATTTTTAGTGTAAAAATAACACTAACTAGTTAATGTAAGTGCCAATATAACCCCAGACCCCATTTCCGGCATTGACTTCGCCGGACTGCTGCCCCCCCGCCGCCGGACCACCGTCGAACCACCGCCGCTTGACCACCGTGGGATGTCGGAATGGGTAAAATTGCACTTACATCAACCAGATTGAGTTATATCTGCACTTTCAGTTATCCAAAGGTTATATTGACACTTATGTCAAGTAGATAGGGTTATAAAAGCACTTTCCCTTTAATATTATATTACCCCCCTCAAGCGAAGCGTGAGACTTGTCGCAATGCAAGGCTTGGACTGTAAAATCTCAAATTGAGGACGAGGTAGACCCTTTGCAAAGATGTTAGCAAGATGTTGGTCTATAAGAACATGAGCAACCTTGAGATTACCAGAAGATACAATCCCACGCACAAAATGATAATCAATATCAATGTGTTTGACTTTCCTATGCTAAACCGGATTTTGAGCAAGAAAGATAGTACTATTATTATCACACAACCAAATAGGTGGCACACATGAAGAAACGCGCAAATCTCGAAGTAAATTCATCAACCAAAACAACAACACAGAAACTTGAGAAATTCTATTATGTTGTGTTCGAGATAAATCATTATTTCCCGTCCCCTTAATGGGAATATAAGAAAAAATTATATAACAAAAATATTGGGTTTTAAGTGATAAAGAGAATGGTTGCGGCAATGCCGGCGAGGGTTTGGAGAGAAAAGGTTTCCATATCATATACTCCCTCCGGTGCCTTTATAATGTCCTTAAATTTTGGACATTGTTTTTATTAAAGGAAATAAATGAAAGAAATTGCATTAAAAGTAAAATAAGTAAATTATGTGAATAAAAATAATCTAACATTTATTAAATTAAAAAAAGAACCACTATAAAAAAAGCATTTAAAAAATACGTAAGACATTATTAGAGAATCGGATGACAATTAATCGAGAATTGTTGTATGAATTGAGTTGTATATCAAGATACACTACATTATGCGATCAACCAAGGCTATTAAATTATAGGGTTGAATCGTTATAATTGGACTGCGAAGATTACTTTAGTAATTAGGACGAAATCAGCGAAAGTTGGTCCACAATAATTAAATAAAAAACAGTTAAATGGAAACTTCTCCTTCGTCACCCCACAGCAGCAGACTTTCTCCTTCCTCTCTCCCATCTTCTTTTTCCGAGATGGAAAAATAATATTTTTTTAAAATTAATATACTTTTAATATTTATTGTAAAATTATATGAATCTCATGAATTAATGTGTTGGCATTTGTGAACAAGTATTAAATAAGAAAACATTTCATGTTGGAACATACCGTGAATGTCAAATTTGCGAGAATAATATTTCGACGATATTAATTTATGGAAACTTGGTGATTATGCAATGTGTAGTACAACCGTGTAGAAGCATAATAAAATTATGGAAAATCCCTATATTTATGGAATTGGATTAGTGGAATATTATGAGATAGTCGAGATAAGGAAAATCCCTATATTTATGTGATTTGAATACGCTTCAAAAACAGATAAGGAATAGTAATATTATGGAGTAATTTCGATCTGCCAATGGACTATAAATAGATGACACTATACGACGGCAAGTGAATGGATTAAACTGATAAAATCTGCACTTCATATTTCTATCTTTCGAGAGCCTTGCGAGAGCCAAAATCATCATGTTCCAACATACCGGCCCTGTTTGCTAAAGTTTAAAACGTATGCCTTAATTTCTCGGAAGGAGGAGATCTAACGTCGACGAGTTTCGAGGTCAGTGAGAGTGTGATTAACGCGGATCGGTAGTAAGGGGAGTTTGCAAAATCCACACTTTGTAATTAGAAGATAAGTATAGTTGTATGATTTACTTTGTACTATATCTCTGATTAGTGGATTTATTCTGAACTTGGCCAGACCCCGCAGATGTAGGTGGATTTCATTGAACTGCCTAACCAAGTTTTGTCTCGTGTATTATTTACTTTACATACTTGGTTAAGTTGGACTATGTTGGAACATAGGATTACTAGTTAAGCTAAAACGGTAAAAACCAGTTTTTCATTTATGTTATTGAATAAGTATGATTTTGTTTCCATGCATTAGCATAGTTCATCGATGATGGAGATCCCAAGATGATTACCACCATAAATGAAGACATTCCACGTCTTGATCAAACATTCAAGGGTATGTTCAGGATCCTCTAAGTGACATAGCTGGACCAATGACAAGGTCACAAATGAAGCTTAGGGATGCAACATTGAATGCTTTGATTGATCAACTTCATGATGAAGAACTAATAAAAAATCATCTAGGGCTTAGATTACTTATTCAAGTTTATCGATTAACTGAAGACATTATGATAAACACTATTCTCTTTTTTCCACTAGGTTTTTTTAATAAGGTAGTGTGATCATTGTAAAATGTTGTAAATTTAATTAAGTTTAGGCTTATTGGACTGAAGAGCTCGGCCATGTGGGCTTTGAAGAGTTCAAAATAACAGTCCATTAGGGTTCAGAATATTCAGTTTTATTCTGATTAAAATTAGATTTGATAAGATTGGATAAGGTAATATTTTTCTAGTCTAATTCTAAGGCATGATGCGGCCGAGATTAGGAATAGAATAAAAGTTCAGTTAAATATGGTTTTTGCTTTTTTGAGCTACCATAAGTTGATTCAGATTACAATTGTGACTAGGGTCTTGAAATGACCGAATTTTACCTCTATAAATAGAGGGTTCGGCTGAGTTTTTTAACACAACTTTTATAAATCATATATTCAAAATTTTGAGTCATTCTCATTATTCTCATTGTTTCTTAACCCTACGTGCTAGTTAAGTTTCAATCTCCTTTGTAAGCTAATCCTACGGGCTAGTTAGTTTATAAAGAAACCTTGTGATTTAAACCTGTGGGATATTTAGATAACAAGTCGGAGTTGAGTGTACCCTGCGGGCTAGACACTGCAATTTCATGTGTGTGAGCTAGGTTGGGCGAGATTCCTATTTCAAACAAAGATCCAATATTCCGCAATCCAGAGTCTTCGCAAGGAGATTCATATCAGTTGGTATCATAGCAAAGCGAAAGATCCTTGGCCGAGTTTCATCATCAGGGGTTTTGAGTTTCTGTTTTGAATTTATTTTCATAATTTGTGTATTAAAATTATAAACTCTTTCGTGTCTTGTTCTAACTGTTTTTGTTTGACCTTTCTCAGCAGGAAGGTTGAATCTAGAGTCGAAGGTCGTTGAAGAGTCTGAGAGTTAGAATACTTTGATATTACTATCCGCCTTCACCTTCTTCAATCAAGTCAGGAGGACGTCGAAGGGTCTAAGTGTTAACAAGTATTATCCACCTTCACATCCCGGTCAGTTTCGTAGATCTAGATAGCTTAAACAATTTATGTGCTTGTGATATTTTTCTTCCACTCTTCTGAAAAATTATTGCATGCTCATAATCCTATTTGTTTTCATTCTCGTTCTTTGATTCAGTAATCTTGAATTGTTGCTTGATTATGATTACACGTAAAAAAAAGAGTCTTTTGAGTCATTTTCCATATATTGTGTCATATTCTTGATCCTTACGATCTTGAATACCTCGAAGTTCATTCAAATCGAGAGGAAGTTGTCGCAGATTTTTTTCCAAGTTTTATGTAGGCTTTAGCTATTCCAAAAACTTTTTGAAAATAAAACACAAAGGGGATCAGACTTTAGGAAATCCATATCGGAATTTGGGATTTGGAAAAATTGGAATTGGGGACTTTTTGTAAATTTCAGAAAGTTTGGGGGTTGTTTTATAATTTTAAAAAAATTGGAAATTACACAGCTGAAAATTTTGGAAAATCAGAGTCGGAATTTGTGTGAAATATTTGTGAAAATAGCTGAATTTATAGCTGCAAAAGAAAGGAGAAAAAGCAAGAGAGGAAAAATCCGATTCAAGATAGGAAAAGGAAAACTAAATCCTAGTTGAGAGCGAAAAAGTTGAATTTCTATATATAGAGGACTTGGGTTGAAGCGAAAACACATCTTGATCATCAAGGTTCCAGGTATTTTTGAATTCTTGAAGGAATTGGGATTAAAATTCTTAATCCTATTTGATTTTAGGGAGTCATCTTTCATTATAGGAATTTTGTTGAAACTTATAAAAGCGTTCTTAATTTGATCATAACTTCTTCGTTATAGCTCCGATTTGAGCCATTCAACTTGAGTTTTGTTCCTTATTCTTCATAGAATTTGGAATTATAACTCGTAGACCCTGTTTCATAATTTATATTTTTTTAAATGTCAAAATAAGTTCTGCAGTACCTTAAGCCTTACATTGCGTTGAATTGCGGTTGTTTGATTAAATTGTCCTCCTATAAGCCTTCACCTTGTGAGTTGTGAGTTTTATACACTTAGTGACTGATCTTACTAAGCAAAGGAAAGGGGGGAATTTTATTACTAACCGTTTAATTTCTTTTTAGCAGTTTAGCGAAGATGGCGGATGATAATCCTTTTGTCCCACCTTATGTTAAAGATCCCAACAACGTGCCTCTTACTACCACGTCAAACATTAGACATGTTGAACAACCAAGAGATGAGGCATCAGACAGTTGGAAACGGCATCGGTTCAAACTGAATAAGCCTCTCGATCCCGATCATTTTGCTTCTACTATGAACGCCATTATGAGTGAGATACAGAGGTTGGCATGCAAAATTGACACCATTGCGCCTCCTACTCACCAATTCAAGGCCATGAGGGGAGATCCTCAAGGTCATGTTTGAAAATTTCAAGGTTATGGTAGTTCAGATGAGGAGTCAATTGAATCAGAGAGACGATCGTGACGAGGTTCCTCTCGAAAACATTACCACGGAAAAAAGCATTCTTCCCGAAGGAGATCACACGAGAGTTTGAATTCATGGTCTAGTTTGAATTAGGTGAGATAAATCAAGGTTTGAAATATGAGATCACTAGATTTGATGGACAACATAATCTGATAAAGTAACTTGATTGGGAGAGACAGATTGGAAATCTGTTTGATCTAAATAACTATCGAGAGAAGGAGAACTAGACCATTAATTCCCAACATCACATCTCGATGGATGATTTATTAATGAAGGCAAGGTTGGTAGAGAGTACATTGCGGCCAAGGAGACAACATGTTAATTTCCCAAGTCAAAATCCAGGGTTTGACTCCGAGAATAATTGTTTTGGCCGAGGGAGGACACCTCCATGGGAGGCCGAGGGTTAGGTAAAATTTATTCTAATCTGAATTTAGCAACTCAGAATGGTGCACTTCTCCTCAAGTTTCTACCCAACAATCGTCAAGGAGTTCAGGTAAGTCTCCTGTGTCTTCGTCTAATTCGGTTTCAGTTAACACTCCCACATGTTTTCATTGTAAAGAAAAAGGACATGTTCGCGGTAACTGTCCACATGCGAGAGTGTTAACCACCATTGAAGAAGAAGAAGAGGATGAGTATGCTGATATACCTCCTCTTGAGGAGTTTGACAATGAACAGATAGATGAAGAAATCATCATAGATGATCACGGTGAACAAGGTCCTAAAACACAAAGTAACTATGTGACTTTGAGAGTCTTGAACTCGCAGATTGCTGAGAGTCAGGTACAAAGAATGAACATTTTTCATACTCGTTGCCTTGTGAAAGATAAGAACTATTTGTTGATGATTGATGGTGGTTCATGTGCTAAAACTGTTTCTAATCTTCCTGTTAAATCATTGTACTTACATGTTATTGCTCATCCATCACTTTATAAACTTGTATGGTTAAATGGTAGTGGTGGAATTCAAGTAAACAAACAATGCATGTTTAACTTTAAAATTGGAAAATATCTTGATACTATCTTGTGCGATATTATACCTATAAAAGCTAGTCATAACTTGTTAGGAAGACCTTGGCAATTTTATCATAAATCTATGCATGATGGTTACACTAACAAGATTACTGTAATAAAGGATAGAACTGATATACATTAGTGCCATTGTCACATGTTGAAGTGGTTGAGGCTCAAAGATGCATGAAAGATGAGAGAAAAGTATGCGACTGAGCAGGAAGAAGTGGCCGAACCCAGCCCTAACCCTAGGGGGTGTCGATCGGCCAAAAGGAGAATTTTGTTCAAAACCCCAGGGAGCCGAACGGTAGCAAGACCATGGGTAGCACAAACCCTAAGGTTTTTTACCCTAAGATAAGGCTTGACGTCCCAGGTAAGTCACGTAAGAATGTGAATGATTTTGGAAAGTCGCAAAAGGTTTTTATCTTCACATATTAGTCCCTTACCATCTATCTATATGATGAAACGTGAATTGTCATTTGAATCTGGAAAAACATTTTTTTCATCCATCAGGGACGTGAATCGTGCTTTCTCTACTCATTCGCTCGTTTGATCTTACATTTTAGAGAGTTCTTATTCGCTATGATGATATACCTGTGCATGTTCCCAAACCGTTTGCTAAGTTGTTGCAGGAATTTGAGGATGTTTTCCCCGAGACATCGCCACACAGCCTACCTCCCCTGTGTGGGATTGAACATCAAATTGACTTGATTCCGGGTTCGATTATTCCTAATCGACCCGCCTACAAAGCAAACCCCGGGGAGACAAGGGAACTACAACGACAAGTAGATGAGTTACTGCAAAAGGGGTGTGTATTGTGAATCTCTATCTCCTTGTGCTGTACCTTTCATTTTAGTTCCTAAGAAAGATAAAACTTGGTGAATGTGCACTAATTGTCACTCTATTAACAAGATAACCATTAAGTATCTCCATCTCATTCCTAGGTTAGATGATATGCTTGAAGATTTGCATGGTTCTATGATATACACGAAAATTGATCTAACTCAGGGATACCATCAAATTCGAATTCATGAGGGGGATGAGTGGAAAACTACATTTAAAACTAAGTTCGGGCTATATGAATGGATTGTTATGCCTTTCGAATTAACCAATGCACCTAGTACTTTCATGCGGTTGATGAATCATGTCTTGAGAAAGTTCATTGGTC
>JAUOBV010241495.1:0-11575 GCA_032360425.1 Rubia occidens
AGCCAATCCTAGATTTTGTATCTTGAGTATAATAAAGACTTGAGTTGGGTGAGACCCGTAAACACTTGTCCCTTATTGGTTTGGCTATCTTAGCGGATCCCTTTCATTCTAGAAAGGATTCATTCAAAGAAGACTACGTCTTAGTCCGAGAGCAGGGCTAACACATATCTTATGGCATTCATGACAATTTTGACCAGAAATGCAAGTATGTCCGATGGCTTCATGTCCCAAATTCGAATGTCCGATAGTTGAATCTCAGTTTACTTGATGGTGTCGTGTTTTCCTGATTGATTCCTCCTCTCTGTTATGCGTCTTGGTTTATTTTGTTTTTTAATCATTGTTTAAGGCTGAATAAAAGCTACCGGTTCCCTGAGTTTTTGGTGTAGATATTGATGGTCTTCTTGCATCGCTGCTGAAATCTGGTACTGGGATTTTTCTGTACTTTACAGTGCTACGTTTATAAGCTGTTATTTTAATGGTATTGTTCTAATTCATAGGATTTCTTTGGAACATAGCATGAGATCATCTGAGATGGGAACACTTCGTTGGTTGTTTTTTTAAGTTTAATATAGAGTACTCTATTACAGTATGTACTAATGGTTTATGACCAATTTTTAGATTGTTTGTGTTTCACCAATTTTTATCTATTTGTAAACTTTTAGTGTCCATGATTGCTTGCTTCATTGTGATGCTTACTAACTGATTGCATGATAGACAAGCCGTACCTTTTATTTATTTTTATCTTCGTACCTTTTTTTTTATTTTGAAAAACCCTACAGCGCATTTGGTGAATGCGGTTTGAGGTTCATCATATAACCAGAAGAACAGAGCCACTGCTCCATTTTTCCAACCTCGTTCTTCGTCCTCATTAAATCCCGGCGTCCTTCCGTCTCGTTTCTCCTAATTTTAAGACCCATCTTTGCGTCGGCCATCACGTCCTCTGCTCCCTCAGCCTCTAGCACAGTTAATGTTAGAGTTTTGTTAGAACTAACAACCTGAACAAGAGCCAAAGAAATAGAATTGCAGAGCCGTAGATAGAATAGCCACTGCACTTGAGCGAAAAACCACCTAAACCTCGGTGCAAGTTTACCAAGGAGGGTCACTCCAGGGTTTACTCTGCTCTCACCTGAATCGTGCACTCTACTCAGAAGAGATGGAACTCTCAAGTATGTTTTGAAATCAGAAAATGAAAACAAAGATCTAAGAAAGTTATTGTATCTTTTTATTTTCCAGCCTCATAAGAACCTTATTTATAGATAAAATAGGGAAACTGATAATCAGATATTCCAGCCACTAAATCTCTACCAGATAAACATCTTTCAGTTGAGAAAAATCAGGTATTGACTTATTCTTTTAGACTAATTCTCTTCTAAGTAAACAAGTCATTAAAAAACAGTTTCTTATCAGTACCAAGTCAACAATAAAAGGTACTTACCTGCTGAAAATACAAAACACAGTCTTATTGCTGAAACACATCCAACAATCCCCCACATGTTTCAGAATTTTCAAAACCAATAACAAGTATAAATAATCTGATGTCTTTTGGACTTGAATCAGATATATATATATATATAATATTAATAAATGAGAGTTTCACGTACCAAAACACTGGACTTTAAGGCCTAACACTTTACCCTGTATCAAAAGTGTCCCGGTGAGTAATCTTTTAAACTCTTCTAGTTTAGACAGCCAATACCATGATATTTGTTTAGGTGACTCATCAAGTGTGTTGTCTCACACCCCATACAGGATTGACTTCATTAAGAGATCAAATATCTCAACCTTTCTAATGAAAACTTCCATGGATTTTAAATCCAACAGGTTATAGAACTTTCCTTCGTTTGACCACATTGAACTAAGAATTCAAACTTATCATTCAAATTCTTAGTTGGGAATCAAGAAAGAACTAACCCGAAAGAGACTTTAGTCTCATTCCCTTTGATATGTCCAGAACCATTCGTCCACACAACCCTTTCGTCAGGGGGTTGGCCAGGTTCCACCCTGATCTTACAAATTCTAGTGATAACACAGAAGTTTCAATCAAGTTGTGTATCACTTTATGTCGAGGCGTATATGCCTTTTCTTCCCATTCTATTCTGCACCCGTTGCAATTCTTATTGCATCCTGAGAATCACATCTTATAGATACCGAAGGACATGGTTTTCTAGTCATTGGCATGTTAGCAAGCAGATTTCTTAACCAATCAGCTTCTTGACCTGCCACCTCAACAGCAATTAATTAAGATTCTATGGTTGAACTAGCAATGCATGTCTGTATAACATACTTCCAAGCAACTGATCCACCGCCTAAAGTGAATAAATAACCAGTAGTAGAATTACCTTCATCATTTAGTGACACCCAATTAGCATCACAATAAGGTTCAAGTATACTTGGAAAACTAGAAAAACATAAACTCCAATCAATAGGTCCCTTTAAGAATTGCATTAATTGAATAAGAGCAACCAATGATCAGAATTAGGATTATGAGCGTATTTACTTAGTCTAGTCACTGCATAAGTTATGTCAGGTCTCGTGCAATGCATCAAATACATCACACTACCCAGAACCTTAGCATAATCAACCTGATTTACACCTTCCTCTTTATTCTTACACAAATGCAAAGATAAATCATATGGTGATTTAGCATATGGTTCATTCCAATATCCATTTTAAAAAAAAATAATATTTCCAATATAATTAGACTGATTTAGACTAAAGTCATAACCAAGTTTCTTAACCTTTATCCCAAGAATTACATCACCTCCCCCAGGTCCTTCATATCAAATTTGGAACTCAATAAAGTCATTGTTTCACTAACAATGTCGAGAGTATTACCAAGGATAAGCATGTAATCCACGTACAAACAAATAATGACATATGTAGAATCATATACCTTAGAATAAACACAAGTATCACCGAAATTAGAAACAAATCCATTTTCTTTCAAAACTTTGTCAAATTTCTCAAATCATTGCTTAGGAGCTTGTTTAAGCCCATACAAGGATTTAATCAATTTGCATATTTTTTGTTCTTGACATGATACAAAAAAACCTTCAGGTTGTACCATGTAAATTTCTTCATGCAAATCACCATTTAAAAATGTTGTTTTCACATCCATTTGATGAATAGAAGCAAGTGCAAGCAATACACGAATAGTAGCAATTTTTATGATAAGAGCATAAGTATTGAGATAGTCAACTCCCTGTTTTTTAGAAAATCACTGTGCTACTAGTCTTGCCTTAAATTTGTCTATGGAACTATCATCTTTGAATTTCTTCTTTAAAATCCACTTGCATTTGATCGGTTTGCATCCTCAGGGAAAATCAACAAGCTCCCAAGTGTGATTAGACACAATAGAATCAATCTCATTAGTGATAGCTTCTTTCCAAAAAAAAAATAGCATCTACAGATTTCTTAACTTCAGAAAAAAATCTTAGGATCTTCTTCAATTAAAAATGTATGCATGAATTCTTCAGAGATCACATCATATTCAGCTAGAGAAGAAGAAATAAAAGGTCCAAAATCAGGTTTTGTTCTTATTCTGTTACTTCTACTTAGTTCTTCATGACTTTCATCTAGAGTTCTTTTACTTGATGTATTACTAGAAGTAGAAGTTTCATATTTCTCATTAAAAGGAAATACATTCTCAAAAAAATCAACATCTCTAGATTAAATCATGCTATCAAATTGCAAAGAACCAGATTTAAATGTTAAGCAACGTTAAGCAGCACTATTACAAGCATACCCAACAAGCACCGCATCTACAGTCTTAGACCCAATGTTAGTTTTCTTAAAAGTGGGCAAACCTACTTTAGCAAGACAACCCCATACTCACAAATAGCTCAGGTTTGGTGAGAAACCTTTCCATGGTTCATAAGGAGTAATTGGAATCCCTTTATGAGGTACTATATTTAAAATATGACAAGCTGAAAGAATAGCTTCCCCCCATATTTGATCAGGTAACCCAAAACTAAGTAGAATGGCATTCATCCTTTCTTTCAATGTACGATTTTTTTCTTTCAGCAACCCCATTTTCCTGAGGAGTATATAGAGTTGTTTTCTCATGTATTATGCCTTCTTTTATACACAGAGATTTTATAATTTTATATTAATATTCCCGCCTCTATCTGATCTTAGCCATTTAATGTTTCTATCATGTTGATTTTCAACCTCGCCCTTATATTGTATAAACATTTCATTGACTTCATCTTTAGATCTTAAAAGATATATCCTAGTGTATTTAGAAAAGTCATCCACACATGTAACATAATAATGTTTCCGCCTCTGCTACTAGTACTTTTAAAATCATCCAAGTCAGAATGAATAAGTTCAAGTAACTCTAATGTTCTATTAACAGGAGTAGAGAATGATTTCCTAGCATGCTTTGCTTCCACGCAGATTTCACATTTTGGAATAGATTTTTCCAAGTTTTCTAGAATCAAGTTTGCATGACTTAATCGTTTGATAGATTTAACATTCAAATGTCCTAATATACCATTCCATTTATCCACAACACATACGATATAAGCATAAATAGCACCATTCATTTCATTCATAGTGTCAAGAACAAACAGATTCCCAGTTCAAAATGTCCTAGCAACATAAGCCTCATTCTTAGTAATAACTAATTTCCCAGCATCAAAGGTTTACTTAAACCTATCATTCATCAGTAAAGCACTAGAAATTAAAATCCTACGCATATTGAGAGCAAACAGGACATAAGTCAAAGTTTAAACTTTCAAAAAGACAGTTTCAAAACAATATATATCACTAACTCCAGCAACTTGCAGTGCTTTAGCATCTCCTAACTAAACATTATCATGCTGAGATTCATTGAGATTTTTAAACAATGATCTTTTGCTGCAGATGTGACGAGTGGAACCAGAATAAACTACCCACTCCACCACATCAACCGCATTATTTACCTCAGTTATGACCGCAACAAACCCTTCAGTAATGTTGCTTTGATTTGTTTGCATCTCTGGCCTATGGAGGCATACTGTATTGTTTCTTCTTATGACCAAGCTTGTTGCAGTTCCAGCATTTCAGTTTTCTTTTGAGCTCAACAGATGGCCTAGGAGCAGAACTTTTCCCTTTGGTTTTGGGAGCCTGAAACCTATTTTACCACCAGCGGAACTCTCCACAACATTAGCATTATTAGGTAAAGAACCAGGGACTTAGATGTTATGTAAATACTTCATGTTTGCGTCTTCAATCATGATGTCAGCAATCAGTTCGTCAAGGGACATCTTCCTCTTGGCATGCTTCAGCTTAGAGCTATAAAAAAAATATGCCCGCATTCCAGTTACTTATTATGTCATAGTATAACTCCAGTTTTAATTGGAAACTGTTGAAACAACATCAAGTTGGAAGGAAATTGTATTCAACGTCGGTCAATGTCAGCCAATAGTGAATGAAAAAAAACCTCAAATTTAATCTGGTAGGAAAAGAAAAGAAAATGCACATGTAAACCCAAGTTCCTTTATATATGTGACAATATGGCCTCAAAAATTTTAAACTTGCCGATATACCCCCAATGTTGTCCTAACCTCGCAGTCAATGCTGCTGAGGCAATCCAGTGCTAAAATGACCTAAATGCCATCAAATATAATTTGTAAAAAATTAGAAAAAATTATCTTCATTTCACTTCTGAATATCTTTATCATATCGCTCACTGATCACCATTTTCATCCAATTGAGCTCACATTGTCCATTAATTTTTCAAAATAAAAAATCAAGATAAAAGTATGTTTTTTATTCTATGTTTTGGGCGAAAGTGCAAAGTTGACCTTGTAAAATCTAAAAGTGAAAAAATAACCCTGAAAATCGTTGACCGAAATGTCAGTGGCAGAACTGGACGGAAATTTTTGAAATGTCCATTTAACCTTCGGTTAAATTTTTTTTAAAAAAAGTAAAAGACACAAATGCCCTTTTCCTGATTTTTAACAAAACAAAAAATTTCCTGCTTTCTTTCTTTTCTCTCCGCATGGAATTACGTTACCCTCATCGCTAGGAGACCCTCAGCGGCGGAATTGGGACAAGGAACAAGGAATGAGGCGGAGGTCGAGGTGAGGGTGTCATGGGTAGGAGGGTGGTGGCTGGAGCGGTGGTCGGAGTTGCAAAGAGTACCCATCCCCGCTGGGTTTTGGAAGCAATTTCAAGGGTTTCAAGCAACAAAACTAGATCTTGTGATGAATCGATTTATTTTTTTTGTTGGAATTTCTTATTTTTCATCTTGATTTCTTGTTTTTACCACTCCGGATTCTTGAATTTACTAAATATTGGGAGTTGATTGTTTCTATTCCAGATTCTGAGTCACATTTTTTGGGAAATTGTCTAACAAAATGGAAGTTTTGTTTTGATATCGTGGGTCATAGTCTTTTGGTTTTGAACGATTTTTGGGTTTCGAACACTGTCTTGGGGTTTAAGCAGTTCATCCGTGGCTGGATTTCTTCGCACTCCATCACCGACTTTCAGCTCCCTGATTTAATATTAGGGCAGTGGTGGCACGGCAGGGGCGGAGGTAGAGCTAGGGTGGGTGGGGATGGGCGACGGGGCTAGGGTTTTTGAGTGGTAGGGTTGGGGTTCCCGACGGTTGATCAGATGTAGGTGGCGGCCAAATGGGTGGGATGAAGAAGAAGAAGTCCAGGGGTATAATTTTCAATTACATTTTCTATTTTGAGTATAGGTAATTTGTTTTCATGTATGGTCGACCGTTAAATTCAATAACGCCGGAATAGAAAAAATGGGTATAACTGCACAATTTTACAAAAACCTAGGGTTAGTTTCGCACATTCAAATTTTACAGGGTTATATCTGCACTTTCTCAATTTAATAGGGTCATTTTTTAACTTTTCTCAAAAATCAAAGAGAGCTTTGGTATATGAATTATTTGAAGTAAGAGAGGAGTAAACTATGACTTTGCCGACGAAACGTGAAGAATCGCATTAACTAAGAGGCATCAGAATATCCATCATCCACATCACCTTCCTTCAAGGACTGAACATTGTCGTTACACCACCGGCTGTTATCTCTGAAGGAGCTATCCGGCAGGATCATATTCAAAGTGGAAGGAATCGATAACGAATTAAACCTAATTTTCCTATCACTAGGGCTTTCTAGACCATAGGAATTCTTGGTTCCTTTCATGATATGGGAACCAATAAAGTATCGTGTTTGCAGTAATGCAGGTGGTTGAAACAATGGGTACGAATTCCAAAATAATGATGATTTAAGATGGTTCAGGTGAGGGAATGCAAAGAAAATGAAAGGCTCCGAAGTTGTGGTGTTTCTCACGAGTTGTTTGAAATATTTGGTGGAGAGAGTAAGGGTATCGGCTATGGCAGGTCCCGAGGAAGGGGATCGGTGGGGGAAGAGGGGGCGGGGTAAGGTAGGGAAAGGGAACATTGTGTGGCGGTGTTTAAATTAATGGTGGTTGTTATGTGATGAGGCATACATGAGTGTTGTTGAGTTGAGTGATGCTGGTATGCGGCATGGCATTGTTGCAACATTGGTGATGGCTGAAATTAACGGGTTAGAGTTTTCAAACAAACAAAGACTATTTTTGTCAATTAGTTAGTACTGTTACTGATGCAATGCATGGGATGAACTGAAGGAGGGATTCCGTTCCCATCGGAATGGAATAGCTAGAGCTGGAATCAAACTGAGGCCAATTCCCTAAAAATTACCAACTATTTATCAAATTCTAATTTAATAATTCCGATTCCCAAATACCAATCACTGCCCTAATTGTTCATTCAACAAAAACCTCTTTATCACATTTAAAAATTAATGTGCAAATTAAGAGAAACAAATAAGGTACAGTAAGGATCACTAGGAAGGTCAAATAAATTTATCCTACATTCATAATCTACGGTCCAAATATGTAGATCGAGCAAGAGGAAAATCTTTGATTGATCAACTTGTGTCGATTTAGAGACTTTCGTACCTTCTCTTGAGTTTACTTACATTTACAAAAGATTTTTTGGTAACTAAAATGACTAGAGGTCATCTCCTACTTTCTATAAAGGACTTCAATTTAATGGAGATGAATCAGATCTTTCACTTCAAGAGTTATTCATTTTTGTTTTGGTTGCTTTAGAGGTTGATTAGGAAAGTGTTTTTGGAAACTCTATGAGTAGGTGACTGATATTTGAATACGATTATCGGCTTTCATTGGTTCAAACCGAACTAGTCGGAAGTCTATATAGTATTTGACCATTTATCTTACGATGTACCCCTTTAAATTTGTTGATACATAAATGCTACAAATTTGTAATTTTATTTTTAGTGTCTTCATATAAACCTTCAAGTAACTTGATGTAAGCATACGGGCAATTTAGCCAACTTTTGGCAACAAAAAAAACAAATACATCCTCCAGCCAAATCAGATCAATGTCTCCATGCATACTTCTGCACTCAAACCATCGAATCATCTCACAAAATTATGTCTACCTGTGCAAGAAACTATGTTCAAGATTATATCACCCACCGAAGCATGACCTCATCGAAAACTTTCAGTTTTCAAACTCACCAAAAATACAGTATCCCCTCGAGAAATAATCCTACATCCTAATGTTCTCTTAATTTCCTAACCATCCCTAAACTCTTCTTACTTAGTTTCTAATAGTTTCACTATGTATTCTAAAGCAATCAAATAACAAGTGATAGAAGTGATGAATGAAAACTCGAGAAGGCAGTTGCAAAAACCTGTCCCCAGCGAGCTTAATGAAGATATGAAGTTGAGTGCCCTGATCATCGCGATCCACCAAAATCCCCAACTCCTTACACTCCATAATCTGATATCGCTCAGCAGACAGCACATCCCCTGTTACATATTTTCAAGAATTGAAAGACATGTAATGCATGAGTTACTTAACATTTTAAAATGTGGTAAATTCTTGTAATCGATACAAGTTTAAAGATAAAGTAAGTGTTATCTTAAAGTGTGTTAATTATCCTATGAATTCATGGAACTTATGTTTTGAGTTTATGCAAGAGTTTCAACTCATGAAACTAAAGAGAAGACATCAATGTCAAGCTCTCTTAGACATGTATAAAAGGAGCTCTCATTTGTCATTGATGACACACTAACACTACAACACAACACAAGAAAAGAAAAGAAAGAATAAGAAACATGTCTTTCATTCTCTAAAGCTCTTGCTCTTCATTATGTTGTTTTTTATGTTGGGAAGTTAGTGCCAACTTTTCCAACTTTTACTTCATCTTATCCTAAAAGAATATTTGTTCTATACTAATTGTACACAAAAGGGAACAAATAAAGCCTTAAGAAAAGTGTTTTGTGCGCTATTTGAAGATTCACTAATATATATCCATCTTTTGTTATCTCCTCATTTTCTTGTTGCCATTTGATTGGTAAGAAATACATTTTCTAACCAACAATCTTAAGGCTTTATGTCCAAACCATAAAAAAATGGCAAGTAATGTCAAGGATCTTGCATTCAACGTGATTAAACTTGATCGCTTTGATGGAGGAAATTATATTCCATGGAAGAAAAGAGTCCATTTCTTGTTAATTACACTGAAGGTGGCCTATGTGCTTATTACTCCTAAACCAGCCACCAACAATGATGAAGAAACACTAGATGATCTTCATAAGAAACAGAAATGGGAGACAGATGATGAGATCGCTAGGGGACATATTCTCAACGCAATATGTGACAACTTGTTTGATGTCCACTACTCAATCATGACTGCAAAAGAGCTTTGGAAAAAACTAGAGGCAAGATACATGAGAGAAGACTCTACCTGTAAGAAATTCTTGGTCTCATTTTTCTTTAATTACAAAATGGTGGATAACAATCCGGTGATGCAACAATTTGCAGAAATTGAAAAAAAAATGTTTAATCACTTCTCCCGGCATAACCTTAAAATGGATGAATCAATTATAGTTGGAACTTTGATTGATAAAATTTTCCTATATTTGAAAGATTTCAAGAGAGATCTCAAACATAAGAAAGAAGATATTTCACTTTAAAGTTTGGCTAATTCTCTTCATGTTGAGGAGGAGTTTTGTTTGCAGGAAAATCCTCATCAAAAGGATGATGATAATGGCAAAGAGTCAACCACCAAAATCAATATGATTGTAAAAGGTCAAAGTAGCAAGTCCAGGAAACGGGCTTACAATGGCATTGGCCAAGGAAAGATTCAAAATAAAAAGGACAAGTGTTATCATTGCAAAAATGAAGGATACTAAAAATATGAATGTAGGCTTCTTAAGAAGCAAGGCTCTAACTCCTCAAATGGAGGAAAGGATAACGAGCCTCTTTTTCCCATGATATCCAAAATCAACATAGTTGATGAAAAATTTGTTTGGTGGGTTGATTCGGGTGCTACCCGGCACATTTGCAAGAATGAAAGTTTTTTCAAAACTTTGCAAAGATGAAAACTCTGTTGTTTTTGTGGGAAATGATGTGACTGCGTCAATTAAAGGTGCAGGAGAGATTGATCTCAAGTTTACTTCTGGGAAAGTTGTTACACTCACTAATGTATTGCATGTTCCCCAAGTCAGAAAGAATTTGATTAATATTGGTCTTCTAAACAAGTTTGGTTTTAAACTTGTGATAGAAGTTGATAAATTGTAACCTTCAAGGATGGGATGTTTGTGGGAAAAAGGGTATCTATGTGGTGTGATGTTCAAACTCAATGTAATATCTATCAATAAAATGAAGGAGTCGGTTGCTTACGTGACCAATTCTTCTTCTATTTTATGGCATAATAGGCTAGGACATGTTCACTATAAAGGAATTCATGACATGATCAAATTGGATCTTTTACCAAAATGTTTGCAAAATGATGATGGAAAATGCAGTGCTTGCATGTTAACAAAAGTCACCATAAAACCATCTCCGCAAATTGTAAGGGAATCAAGCAAATTGGAGTTATATATAGTGATTTATGTGATTTTCATGCAACACCATTTTTATGGGGCAATAAGTATTTTGCAACTTTCATTGATGGTTGTACAAGATACTTTATGTGCATTTGTTACATTTAAAAGATCAAACCATGCAAATGTTTAAAAATTATAAACACGAAGTTGAACTTGCATGTGACTTGTCAATAAAATGTCTTAGAACCGATAGAGGTGGTGACTACTTTGAAAAAGATTCTTTGAAACTACAGGAATCAAACATGAGGTGGTAGCTCCTTACACACCCTAACAAAATGGTGTGGCTGAAAGGAAGAACAACGTGTTGATGGAAATGGTTAGCACCATGATGTCCATTGCAGGCCTTAGTCAAGGCTTTTGGGGTGAAGATGTACCTACATCTTATTGTATACTCAACAGAGTTCCTAATAAAAGAAACTCAATATCCCCACAAGAACTTTGGCATAAAAGAAAGCCAAGTCTCAAACATTTGAGAGTTTGGGGTTTCTGAGCCATAGTAAGACTCCCTTAACCTAAGAAATGGAAGTTACGAGAAAGAGGTGTGGAATGACTATTTATAGGCTACGCACACAATAGCAAAGCTTATAAATTTATGGTTATTGAGACAAATGACTATTTGGGTTAATACTATAATAGAGTCAAGAGATGCAATCTTTGATGAAC
>JAUOBV010241820.1:0-11573 GCA_032360425.1 Rubia occidens
AAAAACTACGAATGAGTATGTCTTGCTACTCAATTCTTTTATCCTGAAGAAGTGTTTTTTTGGATGTGGACTCTGGAGGGTTTAGCTCCATCATAGGATCTAACGATGCTTAAATCCTCTCATTGGGTCATGGACGATCACACTCCCCTAGCTCACCCTAGGTGATCAGGTTTTTTGGTTCCTTTACAAAGGATGATATGCTTATCAGTTGGAATGGAGTGCCCTTGTAATTCATTATTCTTCAATTTTTCCTACACATAATAGAATGTAAATAATAATACTCGTTTAAGAATAAAATATTCAAACTAATAATATATTCACTATAATTTTTACTTGCAGTTCTTTACGAATTATTTTATCTTCATCTTCAACATACACTTCGTCTTTGTTTTTTCCACCACTGAGGAATACATCATGCCTCTCAATGTCATCCTCATTGATTGGTAGCACATAAGTTCTTACGTTATCTTTGTTCATCCCACCCTCTATTGCAATTCGCACATCTTTTTCAAAATGTTATTTCATAAGGTTCCTTTCCACCTTGGCATAACCCCATGGCTCAATCCATGAGGAATTTTATTCTTCCCAGAAATTAGTTATTTATCTTCTCTTGTTCCCTAAGTTATGATGTTATACTTATGTCATCGCTATAGACATGTTAATCTAAACTCATTAATAATATGAAATAGTTATTACTAACATCATCCTTATTCCACAATGCCCTCCTTTTGTAGGTCTCCCAACAGTCTGGTTGAATAAGAGTTTAAGTTAGTCACCCCTCTTATCACTAAAAATGTAGTCCCTTGACAAGTGTACTTATGTTGACGCCAACTACTGGACATCTTCAATATAGTCTTCCTTTTTCAATCATCCATGTCTGGTAATTCGATATCAAATAACCTCTGTAAGGATTTTAAACTTCATAGGGTTAATCACAGAGCTACATTTTCAATCAAAGACAAATTTAGAGAAATAACAATTCTCTAATTATACCTTGCATTCCATCCATAAACTTGCCTTGTAATCTTTTGGGACTTCATGCCAACTATTACAACGGATGTCCATCCTCGATTTACCCACCTTCGAAACCAAACTAGACCATCTAGCATGTTGGACCGACACACACATGTTAATCTTATTGAATATCAATGAGATTAACTCTTTCAGCTATTCTACTTTCTAAGGTTCTACAATAATTTCGGGGTATTCCTACATCCTCAGATCTACCATCCCCATCCTCATCCTCATCTATACCATGGTTCGTTGCTGGTGGATTTTCATTTCGGGAAAGTGAAACTTGATCACAAGTGTTTTTCTTAAACAACATTTTGTATGCTACATTAAAAAATGTACCATAAAATTACTTAACCGTACATGAAGGATCTACATATCCCGAAACATTACTAGACAAAATATTAATCAAAAAAAAACATATTGAATACATTTACCCTAATAAAATTAAATGTAGAATACATATCACAAATCCTTTAATTTAAAATTGCAAAAATTAATCCTTCTCTCTTTGATTACCTAACCCTAACTTAATACACAAAAACCCTATAATTAATACTAAAACCCTAATCAAAAGAAATGAAGAACAAATATAACTAATTTTAAAATATTTATCAATAAATCAACCTCACAGATTCACATAGTGATAATCCTAACATAAAAAATGTGATTCCCATGTAAAATGAAAACCTCAATGTTAGGATACCATTTCCCAACCAAAACCCGAAGCCTATCCAATTATCCATGAATAACAAACCCAGACAACATAGAACTCTTAAATATCACTAATCCTTGTAGTAAAACTAAAAATATCCATGGGTTTCTGGTCAAACAATGTGAACCCTAGGGTTCCATATTTAACAAAGGTTAACCATCTGCTCAAACAATGATTAGCATTTATTATACCTTATATCCTCACCTTCAAGGAAATACCCATACCCTAGCAAAATCAAAATATTGAGTCGACCAATTTGAAAATAAGACACTATGGATGAAAAATATGACTAAAACATACCTTAATGTAGTGAAGATGGAACCTTGGAGTTGAGATGAGATAGAATTGAGGTAAGAGTTTGGGAGGTTTTAGGAAGGAGAAAATCAGGGGAAATGGATGTGTTCATTTCATACAGTTATTTTGGAACTTTTTGGATTCACTTTTGTATACTTTTGTGCTCTATATGTGGCATTTTGCCTTGAAATTCTCCAAGATGAGTTAAGAGCGACTTTGCACTTTATTACTTTTCTAGGGATTTTTTTGTGACAAGGAAAATGTTTGAAAACTATGAAGACTATATTTGAAGATTTGAAGACCTTCTTTTAAGCTTTGAAATCTATAAGGATTAAAGAAAATTGATGTGAAGAGGAGGACTTGAGACAAGATGAAGAAAGAAATCAAGATGCTAAATTTAGGCTCTGTTGTGAGTCGCGATGCATGTGTCGCGACTCACGATGGATGGGTGGCCAGAAATATTTCCTTCTTTTTGTACTATAAATACTAAACCTTTTCCTCTCTCTTCAGACTTCTTCTTCCTCCTGCGAAATTCTGGGCTTAAAACCCTAGTTTTCTTCTTATTCTTTTCTTAGTTTTTGTAGGTTAGTTATGTGATTTCATTATCTAGGTTAGTAATCTCCATGGTAGAAATTGATTGAAGCTTCCTTATCCATGTATTGAGAATCATTTCTATCTATTTAATGCTTTCTCTATTGTGCATTTATTGTGCTTTGAATTTTGTTTTTTAATACATTAATGGTGTTGGAAGTTTGAGTATATGAAATGCTTGTATGATTGCTTGTTAGGGTTTGGAGAAAGTAGCTAATTTTCCTCTCTTTTGAAATGGAATCCAAAGTCAGGAACTAGAGCTTCTAATATGGTTGATCATTTGATGAATGCTAGATGAATGTGATAATGTCGAATTCTTTATCATGTTTGTTTTGGGTAGAAAATTGGAGAAGTTTATGAACGTTGAACGTTCTTGACTAATCTTGTGTAAATGCATGAATTGGTTCAGTGCTTAGACATAGTGTAGTGTTTATAATTGTTATAAAACTTGTTGACTCTTCGTACTTAATGCCATTAAGGGGATATTTTTAGACGTTGATAGACTAAAGGAGTCATTAGTGAGGTTTAGCAAGAGGTGTCGATTTCACTCTTGTAAACTACCATAAAAAAAGATAGAAGATTTATCTTCACAACAAGTATTTAAAGTAATGAATAGGATTTGGATTCAAGGATAGATAAGAGGTACGGAAGTAGATATCAATTACCCCAAGGTTTTGTCATTTGTAGTTTTTATCCTTTTTATTAGTCTGTTGTATGATTAGTATAGTTACTTAACCTTGCTAGTTATCTTATCCTTACTTTCATAACTTAGGAAAACCAACCAAAAACCCCCATCTTTATATGTATATATCTATATCTAGGCTTATATCCACCCTTATATTGTGGATGACCTCGATTTGCCACTATCTACTTAATTGTATTTAGTAAGCATTTAAAATTTTCAATCAAGCAAGATTTATCATGCTTAACATTTTCCTCACATAAAGTTATGCCTTTACAAACAAATGAGAGATTAGGTGAATTCTTCTTAGATTTGTAAATATCAAACCCAACTCTATCCATGTCATCCTCTAAGGTTAGTGTTCCCGAGTGAACATCAATCTTAGTCCTTGATGTTTTAAGAAAAGGTCTCCCAAATAAAATTTAGTTTGCACCACCATCGTGCACTACATCAAGGATATAAAAGTCTGCGAAAACACCAATTTTCTCACTTGGACCATCACATCTTTTACTAGTCCATAAGTACTAGCTTGTGAGTGATAGGAAATTTGGACAATTACCCTAGGTTCTCATAGATGCGAGATGGTATGAGATTTATAGAAACTCCAAGATCAATCATAGCAGTTTTCATAAATTTATCACCTAAAGAAATAGGAATTGAAAACATGTCAGGGCCATCACATTTCGCAGGCAATTTTCTATGGTTAAGAGTGGCGACTCCCCTTATTTTAACTTTACATAATTTCTTAAGTGGTTTATTCATCTTTATTTTACATGCAACTTTCAAAAAATTTGCATGTGAGAGAACATATTCAATTATATTTAAGATCTGGACACTAACCTCCACCTTCTCAAAAACAATTGGACATGATCATCATTAGTTGGAACCTCTGGCCTTCCTCTAAGGAAATTAGGGATAGGGTGCGGGAGATTAACCCTTTCTTTAGGTGTTGGAAGCTCCTTTACGGGCTTCTCCGCAACCAATTCTTGCTCCTCCAAGTTGATTCGGTTGTTGTCCAGAACCAAGTTATCCTCTTGTAGGTGATTTCCTTCTCGAGCTCGAGCACCTCCTTACCGCTTCTCAACTTGAAAGCGCTCGCATTCCGTGGATTGATCCTTTCCAATTCTCCCCTAAAATATAGGGTTGTGGTGGAGCCTTTCCACCTTGATTGTATCCTTGTATTTGGTTCTCCTCATGCCAACGGAAGTTGGGGTGATTGCGGTACCTCAAGTTGTTTGCGTAGGGATCTTGCCTTTATCTTTCTTGGTTCCTACAGAATCCTTGTTGTTGTTCCTTAGTGAACTGTGGCCCATTTCCACCATTATTGCAATCTAACGCCTTGACTTCCTCAAAGTCCTCCACCACTTGCATGCACACATTCGTGTGATGATCAAGATTACAAACACCGCACACATTTGCTTGTTGGACTCCTCTTTTCATGAAATTTGTCATCATGGAGGCAAGAACCTTGACTTACTTCTCTAACTTCAGGGATTGAGATGGTTTATCTATGGGTTTCACCCTAGACCTTGTACCAAATTGCCTTGTTTCATTTTTGACATCTCCTAGAAAAGTGCCATTGCCTCTCTTGGGATCTTGTTGGCAATTAAATAGTTGAAATCGGCGTTCACCATACTCATGTCATCATCGCACAACCCTCCGATGAAATAGTAAACCAAGTCTCTCTCCTTGAATGGATGATACTGAAAGCTGGCCAACAATCTCTTGAAACACTCCCAATACTCTTAAAGGGACTCATTGGAAAATTGAGTTTAAGTCTTCGAAGCTTGAAAGTAATTTTTTTAGAAAATGGTGCTTCATATCAATCTATGAGGTGATACAACAAGGTGGTAAATAGTATAACAAATCTTTTGCCGAATCCTTAAATAAAAAGGGAAATGCTCTTATATTGTAGTCTTCCTCCAAAACACCCACTGACTTCTTGTTGGTACAAACTAGGTTAATCTCCGAGAGATGCTTGTTTGGATCTTCTTTTTCCATCCTATGTAAAGTCAACGAGCAATGGATTATGCCGCTCTTGAGTTCACACGAGACATTTGTTCGCAATAGTTAGAAGATGATAAATCGCGGTTGACTCTCCAAGTTTAGAGTTACCAACTCTCTCAAGGTGCAGTTGTCCTCGGCCATTTCTTCTTTTTCTATGGCTACCAAAAGTGGTTATTTTAGAACTTCCATCCTAGGTTTCCTCTCTTTTCCTCGCCTACTACCTGTGCAATTCACTGGACTATGTAAAACTCCCAAGTTCTTGGCACATGTATGTACCATAAACCGGGAATAAAAATGGTCAACTAAAATCAACACTAGCAAACGGGTTTAGAAGTAACTAGAAACAAGTAGGAAATCTCAAAAACAAAATCTAACAAAAAAATAAAAATATAGACAATGCTACTTACTCAACTAACACATTATGCAAGCTAATTACTAGACCATTAATTTAAAATAAATGCAACGGTGTCAAAATTTAACCTGTCCCTTCCTGAGCATCGCTAGTAACTTGTAATGACGATGTCAAAGATAAGAAACTTGTAATGTTTCTCCCGTTCCTACTACTACACTACCTAGAATAATAGATAGTGGTAAGTATCGGGGTCGTCCACAGAGATGTCGTGAATCTAATAATCTACTAAACACAACTATGTTCGGGTCGTCAATCCAACAATGTGTTAGGAATAAATAGTGTTGTGAAAATAACCATTTTGGGGGGATTTTTAACTATCAATTACTAGTATGCAATCAACAGAATAACCAATATAAACAAGCACTCAGGGAATATTTGCGTAACATGGTTGATGTTATTTCTATCATATATTTCATCAAATTCAATAACTTAACCCTATTCTAGTGTTTGTTTCACGTGGTGCGGAAAATGGTTAAAACTTCCTCATATCTGTCACATAGAGGTGTGCGTATGAAATCTTCCATCAGTCTCACCTCTGTAACTAGGGTAGTGTAGCAATGGGTATGCCACATTTCAAAGGTCTGATTCTTCCCCATGTGATTATAGCCCGGGCGGAAGACTACGAACAAACTACCCCTAGGCCTTTAAAGGCAAAAGAAGTAGTTGTCCTATCAATGTCTTCTAGGATCAATAAAATAATTCTAGTTTGCTATCAACTCTATCTCTACCCACAACCCTTCAGACCTCTTTTTTCAGCTAACTAGATTCATGGTCGATCGTGAATATTAAAAATGGTAACCCTTGTGCACAAGCCCAGTTTCGGACTATCACACCCCAAGAGCATCTAGGTTTCCTTAACCGGGGAGTAGCAATGGTGAACCAACATGAAAGTAGACTTGATTATATGCACAAAAAAAAAGGTAAGACAATCATGCAATTAATAAAAATATTAAGAACAAGCCAACATAATGATCACAAAACACATAAAAATAAGAAGATCTAGAAACCACACAAAATAAACTTCAACAACTGAATACAAATATTGTCCCCAAGGTGGATCCTTAATCCCTAAGCATTGAACCCAAGTATTTCATTGAATTCAACACTTTTGGTTAAAAGAAAGATAAAAAGATGAAAATAAAATAAGTAAGAGATAAGTGAGAGTGTTTTCTCTCTCTAGCCACCAACTAAAATCTAAAAATGAACATTAACTTAAACTCCAGTAAACAAAGGTCCATATATCTAGTAGTAGGGAATTTGGCCTAAAAATAGACCTAAAAAGTGTCCAAAAACCCTAGCAGCCACCACGGCTTGTACCGGCGCACGGTGCCAGTCCTTGCGGGGGACCGTGCTGCTCGTGCTGAACTTACTCCATATCACCTGGCTCGAGCCGTTGGCCGAGTCTTTGTTTACTTATTTATGATATACGTCATGCATTGTTTCACGCATCCCATTGGCTGGAACCTTGGTTTTCTCAGTACCTCGGAATGCCCCACGTCAGGCTTCACACCCCATAGGCTAGTCTTGGTATTTGTGATTTGAAACAGTGTGGGATGTGTTATACAGAATGTCCTGCCCCTATACTTAGCCAATTTTTAGGTTAAAAGAGGAGAACTTCATGCCCAATTTTGGCACGGCCCCATGCCAGGTGATACGGGCCGTGCCAACTCCCCCTGAGACGAGTCGTGCTGGTTGGTGCATGTTGTGCTAGCTTTCGGTCGGCGGTGGTCATGACTGGTTTGTATGGCTATCTTCATCGCTCCGCCACAGGTGAATCGTTAGTTTGATTTAGGACAATTCTATAGCACTCGAGAACACGATCCCATTTGTGATACTCCCAAATGCTGATTCCTCTCAAATTTCCCCCAAAATTCCTGCAATGGTAAACAACGATCCATCCATCTCTTCTTTGGCCTTCTTGAAATTTTACTGTGCCTTTCTTGGTCTCAATTCCTTCTACTACAATGATTTGGATTTCATAACCTTTGATCTACTGTCATACTTGTGCATGACCTACAAAATTTTCTACAATTCTTGCGAATGACATTCAAATGTTAACTACCAACCTCATGGATGGCTTTCCACTACTATTGAGATCAAAGAGGATGATCTAGGCGCCAATGACTACAAAGTGTCTATTAATCTCAATTAAGTCTACAAAATGAAGGATTTAGATTAAAAACCAAAAGTGGTCGTCTAAACCCTTTGTCGTACAAAACTAACTAAAACTACCAATCAGCAAAACAAGAGATGATAATAAATGTGTTGAATGCATCCGCTAATGGATGCATACAGGTGTCATTAGTTGACATTATCAAATATCTTGCAATAGGTTTGGTCGACCCTCTTCGTAAATTTAGCGAACAACATGTGGAGAATTTGCTATCATGTAATGAGAGCGCCTACGTTGACTTAACTTGTCAATTTTATGCTAGTTTATACGGAGTTGCTAACAGTGATTGTGGGACTAGGGTTGGAAGTATAGACTTTCCCATTAGTCAATGGTATATCAAAAAGTAGTTGGATTGCCCTTACGAACACCCCGGACATGTTTCTATGAGAAAATTTAGATGGCCGTTGGATGATTTACCAAAGGGAGAAGTTGCCGATAGATTGGGAGTACCCATAGGTTTACTTTGTGGAATATAGCGTGTGATATTTTGGACGCAATAGTAGGGAATTTGGAAGGCCGGAAACTTTTGATCTATAAATTTGACAATTGATCAACGTATCACTGATGAGATTATTGTTGGAACTCTCATTCCCTATGGTGCACACATCCCCAAGACTAACTATCCCATGATCAATATATTCTATTACATTATGAAGGGTAGAAAAATAAATCCCGGGAAAGCAATTTTTAGGCATATGTTATACATTGCGACTTCGAAAAAGTTGATCAAAGGCATCCCTTATGGCCATTTGATCATGCTAATTTTGAGGAAGGTTCCAGGGTTGACTATTAGCGGTGAGGAAAAGGGCCCAAAGTATTTTGACAAAACTTACTTCGAGAAGAAGGATTGGGTTTTGATCGATCGCAAGTGGTTTCATAAGCTTGGTGAAGCTTTCGAGGCTAATAAAGGACAAAAAATTGAGGAAAGGCCACTAATTGAAAAAGGTTAGTGACATTTGATTTATAAAACCTTTTGTTCAAATACATTCATTCTTTTACTTATAACAATTGTTCTTCCATTATGGTAATAGAATATCTTATCTAAAAGGTTTCAAAGGTTACTACAAGTGGATGTGCAAGGAAATTTGCACAATGAGGGAAAAGGTCAAATTCATGGAAAACCCCAAAGAGCTTACGAGCGGCACCTTGCATCAACCTCCCACCCACGACTCAACCATTTGACTTCGACGGCCGACATTGAAGATAATGACGATTGAATGTTTGTGAACAAGTAAATTGATGACTATGTTAAATTGATTTATGTTATATTACGATTAGTTTTATTTTTTATTAAAATTACAATTTGACTTCCGAATTCTTGTTATGAATACTTTTGATTTTCTTTTCGTTGGTTTTTAGTGACTATCGAAACTAATGACTAGAAGGTTAAGATGTCTTGATTAATACAGTTGCCATTTTCAGGGAATGATAATTTGATACAAATAAAACTAATCAGAGATACCTAACTCGATAAATAAGATTAAAAAAATTTAATGTGGAACCATTAGTAACTTATGCTTCCTCTCTCACTACCTTCATTGATTTTTTTTGTACAGTTGATCTTTCCTCTAACTTCGACCTGCTTACCTTTGTAGTGATCACTACAGCAAAGCAAACCATTAAGACTCGTATCATTCTCCTGAAGTGAAATATCATCTTGCAATCCACCAATCAGAGTATGTTTCCCAAATCCAACGATTTCATCTAATTCATTCTCTACGACAACAGATCATTTTTCTTCTACAACAATCTCCCATCTTGGATCAACATGATCCCTAACATAGAAAACCCAGTGGGCTTGAGATGCCGGAATGAATGGATCGTCCTTCCAGCCCACCCTATTTCTATTGAGAATGGTGAATATGAAATCATCCATGATCTAACCACTGTTAATATCCACTCACTGACATTTAATAATGGGGACCCTCATCACGACATAGTCAAGCCCCCAGATTTTAGATATCGTCCCAAAGTAACACTTTGAGCGTACATAGGATTCTCTTCACTAAAATTCCAACATACAAAGCTTTAGAGTTGAGTGACACACCATGGTTCTGAGAGACACTCTTATCATCATTTTCTTTCATAGCAAACGTGAAACCATTGAAGTCGTAACCGTTGTAGGATATAAAGGTTCCCAATGGTCTATGATCCAACCCTTTAATTTCAGAGGAATGTTCCCAGACAGCTACGTGGTCCCTCAACTGGGAAGAAAATGTCCCAATATGCAGTTAAAAGACTTGAGCCTCACTGAAATTTGGGTACCCCACTCGTATTGCATCCATATGAACCTCAATGTAGGGGGCTGTGTCTTCGTGGTTGCACAAAACATAAAAATGAGTAGCAATTAAATATTCGGCACTAGGACCGAACAGTTTCCCCCATCTCACCCCTACACCTTCTAACCTCCTATCATGTCTACCAATTGGAACACCAACTGATTCAACTTCATTCATATACTCAATACCAAACTTGATGGTCTCTTCTATCACCTACCGGTGGACAATATTAGCATCTAGCCTATACATTTTTTTCAAAAAATGCTTGAATATTTTCTTGTATCTCTCAAAGGGGTACATCCATCTAAAGAAAAATGGACCAGATTGCTTTATCTCCTGAACCAGATAAACACACAGGTAGACCATAATGTTAAAACATGAGGGCGGGAAATACATTTACATCCAACATAAAACTTAAACAATCATTACTTGCAATCTATCCAACTTCAAAATACTTATCCTATTGCAACAAATTGACTTGAAAAACAAATAGCTTCGCAAAGCATATTCTTACATGGGATGGGAGTGAAGCTCGGAATGCAATGGCATTCAATTCTTGCATTAGGTTATGACAATCGTGTGACTTCAGTCTAACCAACTTAAACTCTTCCACTGACACGAAGTGCTATTATTGGACAAGCATGTACCGGGAACCTTCAAACTAGTACATGTTTCATACAAATATTTCGTCTCCGACTGCGACATAGAATAGCAGGCATGGGGGAAAATAACAATCATCCCCAGAAGTGACTGGCCCCAGATTCTTTCGAACTCCCATCTCAACCACATCAAACCTGGCTTTCAACTCGTCTTTTATTTTTTTTCAAGGGTATTTAACAACGTCCCAATCAAGGAATCACATACATTCTTCTCAATGTGTACAACATCCGACCAATGTCTAACATCCAAATCCTTCTAATAAGGGAGATTGGAAAAAAATGAACATTTCTTCAAACTACCATCAACAACTGCTTTTGTTTTGTTTTTCCCAAAGTCATTGTGCAGGTTCTTCACATTATCTAACACTTATTTACCATTTAGTGGCACGGGTGATCCTCTACCCTCCACTTTCCCATTGAACCATTTCTTCATCGTGTGCCATGGGTACCCCCCAGGAGAAACCTTCCATGTCCCTGATAAACTATTTTACAACCATGGTTCAATTGACAACAATCAGTATCCTTGTCACTAAGGGTGGGCATCAGTTTGGTTTAATCGGTTTTTAGTTTATTAGATTGGATTATTCGGCTTCACCCCTAAAAAGCCTAAAACCACAACCGACCCAAATAACCTGAATTGTAAAAACCAAATTCGGAATTTGGTTTTGGTTTAAAACTGAATTCAACCCGAATAAACTGAATTGATTGTAAATTTTTATAAATAATTTCTAAAATTTCATAACTTAATTT
>JAUOBV010241927.1:0-19447 GCA_032360425.1 Rubia occidens
TTCAAGCCTTCAAGCACTCCACATTCACATTCACCTTCAAGTACTCCACAAATTTACTTAGGGTAACTTGGGTTATTTACTTATTACCCCAAACTTACTTAGACTTTAGAGTTTGGGATAATTTTTAAATATAAACATTGGCCCTCCAACTTAAATTTATTTATAAATTTATTTTTTTTGTTTTAAAATTTAATTAAGTATTATCTATATTTATTTATTATATAATTAATTACAATTCGGTATTCGGTTCGGATTTCGATTTGAGTTTTAATATCCAAAACCGATCCAAAAACCATATTCAGAATTTGGTTTATTCAATTTGGATATCCAAAAACCGTATATTAAATTTGGCTTGGGTTATTCGAATTTTGATAGTTCGGTTTTTGGTTCAGTTTTTGGCTTTCCATTTTTTGCCCACCCATACAAACTACAACTGAATATATCCTCTCACATGCTAGCTTTTATATAAGAATAAAAAGCCCACAAGATAAGTATGAAACATTAAGTTAGGCACCTAAAAAGGCGTGACCTTGAGGCTTCCCATAAATACTCCACCCTATATTCTGACCTTGAAAAATGGAAAAAGCACCACAATATAGAAACAGCTATCCGATGTGGCTTACTTATCTCCTAATAGCCTAAACAGAACTGCACCAACACATCCCCTCTTGCTTATTTGCTGGGAGCAACACAAGCGGAAAAATCACCCGTGGATTCGCTTAGCAGGTAACCAAGATTACCATCAATACAATGGCAGTAAGGATGACACGACTTTCCATACATTTAAAACATTACCAGCCTCGCGACACAAGAGATTACACATCCCCTCATTTAACTATCTAAAGACGAAGCGAACACTATAGTCTTGCGCGCACCTAAAAAAGCTAGCCTCGAGATGCTAGCGGGAATTCAAATCCTCTTTGTCAAATCATCCACTAAACATAATACACACCTCACACATAGAATTAGAAAGGATGATGCAGGTTTAAAAATGACTGGAACACCGCCAACATCGTTATATAAGCATACATCCAAACCCTTACCTATCAGACACACATAACACACCCTCTCATACCCCCATCATTGACGTATCTTTGTCCCGCTGCTGACCACTAAAGCCATAGGAACATACAAACATTAAATTAGAAAACCCCCTGGACATTACACACAAGACCATATGATCTATGTTAGCACACCAGAGCAACTTGAGTAACCCACCATCGATTATACTTGAAGAAGTTCACCAACCCATGAACACAAATCCAAAAAAACACAAACAGTTCCTTTAAATCAAAAGACACGAAACGATCTTAAAAGAATACAAGTAATTTATAAGATCGAAATTAACACAAAACACTAGCCAAAACAACTGAGGCATCCCATATTATATTGAGTGTAGAGATCTAGTCTCAAAATCCAGTACTTCTTCTAGTTTCCATCGCATGTGCAAATAAATTTCATTCTGTGTGGAACTAGTGGCCTCCGTACGGCCCATATGCTTCACATAGTAAGCTTTTTAATAAAAAATAGGTACATACTTTGATCGACCTAGTTGCACAATAATCAAGTAAATGGAGTGTGCATAAGTCTCCATGTCTTGTTTTAAAACATCTACCTGTTGTTTCAAACTACGAACACGTTTCTTCCAACACACCTCGTAAGGATTCTTATGCATACTCCTACTAATCTTGGCACATAGTAACATTCACCTTGTACTGCTGCTTCTATAAACTTTCTAGATCTCAACACCACTCTTTACCCACAAGACTAGAAAATAACTCAGACCCTGATTACACGATCAAGAGACCTATAAGAAGGGGAGAGAAGCACAGTCTTAGGGATAAGTCTCTGAACATAACACATAGTTGATATGTTTCCTAAATCTGACTTTGGCATCAGAGTTTCTCCTCAGGGATTCCCTGGGGAAGTTTCTTATATGTTCTTGATGAATGAAGCATGTCGATTTGCCTTATGGTTTATCTCTATCTGGAAGGAACCTCTACATTAGTAGTGTATTCAGTTAGTCAGTTTTTATAGGTTCCCATGGATGATCATTATCAGGTTGCCACTCAAATTATTCTAATATATTCGAGGCATGCTTCATCATGGGTTTTCTTTTCAATCTTCTTCTAGTCCTCTTACTATTTATGGCTACCCAATGCCTATTGTGCTCGGGATCTCGAGACTCATCATTCCACACATGGTAATACCATTTTCCTTAATGAAAACCTTGTCTCCTAGAGTGCCAAGAAGTAGCCTACCATCTCTCAGCCCAGTTGCAAGTTTGAGTATCGAGCTTTAGCAAACAATGCTGCTCAATTTACTTAGGTTTGTCACCTTTTACGAGAGCTTCGTATCTCGCTGGCTTCTCTTCCAGTAGTAATGTGTTACAATAATAGTGCTATTTTCCTTGCTCAAAATCCTATGGCGTATAAGAGGGCGAAGCACATTAATGATATGTTAACAACATAATTTTTTAGGATATTTAACACCACTTTTTGTATGCTTTTATTGGTGGTTAGTTAGGTTTATGAGTTTTTGCGTGATAAAGGGTTAAAATTATTTTTTGGCTCTTTGTGTTAACTATTATAATTTTTGAAGCATTTGTAACTTAATAGAAATTTTCTCCATGAGTTGGTCTTTTTTTTGTGAGCTTATTGAAGATCATCATCGGAGAAGGCCATTTGCAAGAATGATAATAGATAAAAGGCCGATCTAAAGGTTGATAGTAAATTGAAGACCATTGGATATAATGGTAGAAGATTAAAGGCGGGAAAAGAAATAGGCAAGAAGATAAAGTCTTCAACCAAGGGGCCCATTTTGTTCGCAATGTACGGACCGTGACGATCAGTTTTTCCAGATGTTCCAAGCCCAGAGAATAAACCATGCAATTTTACATGGTTCATGTAATTCATAAGTTGGAAGAAGTGCCCCCAGAGAATAGAAAGTTCAATTTCCCATGGTCCGTACCCATTAGTTTGTCTTAACACATGCTCCCAGAGAACGGACCGCATAATTCTATGGTCCGCTCCTAAAACCATTGGCACGATCTGTGCTAGTCTGTTAACTAAGGTTTTGACCAGCGGGTAAAATCCCTCTCTCTCCTCCCCCTATATAAAACACTTTATCCTTGGGACACAAGGGGAGGAGTCGGTCTCTAGCCCTTTTCTCTTTTCCCTCATACGTTACATAGCATTTATTGTTTCCAAACCCATTTTTGTTATGAGTTGATTACGATAGCATAATCCATTACTTGGGAGCACTTGTAAACATATTTTGACATTTGATTTGTGAGACTCATAGATTCCTTTCTATTGAAATCTTCTATTATCATACTTAACTTGTGTTTGAATACTTGTGCTTATGAATATACTAAGATTGAGATTAAGATGTATTCTTGATTGGTTAATTTGCACGACTTAGTGCTAGGCTCGGGAATGAACCCATGAGTATTTCGTCTTTATTTCGGTTTAACCAAAGGTCAAATACTAAGTTCATGAAACATTGACACGTGTATCATGTATTGAATTAGATATAATTTTCTGTTGGAATATTCTATGGACAATACGAGGGTAACTTGGGAAATGGGTCGGTAATGTTATTGACTCTGTTGGGGTCGTAGGATAATACTCAAAGGTCATATCTCATGTTTCTAGCAACTAAGCGGGGAATTACCCTAGACTTAATGTGAGGTATTAATGTCCTAAGTGATAGAATGAGTTTAGAATAGGTATTCACGGTGTAGGTTCTGCTGATCCATACCACTCCCCGGGTTTAATTCACTGCCCATGTCTGAGGGTTTATTAACCCTGTGAGTGAGGACCAAAGGTGGCAGTGAAAATGCACCTCTAACTATACCGGAGGAGGTGAGAGTTTATGGAGGGGCGGAACTGAGGTGTGACAGACCAACAGAGTTCCCGAGGACTCAAATCTCTCTGCATCATGTGATAGAGCATTAGATAAAAAATGTCTTATGTGTGAATACGAGTCGAAGATCAAATCTAATCGTTTTACATGTGATGCAAATGCCCCAAAGACCTTTATTATCGTATTTATTGTGTAGTTTATATTTACATCATTTCAAACAAAACCCCTCATTTTCTCTATTCCCAACGCACACGCTTGGTGATGTTTGTGTATGAATTACGTGACTCTATCTTTTGAACCCCTCGGTCCCTGTGGACGACACCCAATCTTACCAATAACTACTTTCTAGTAGTTAGGAGTAAAGTAGGGAGCAACATACAAATTCCATCATTGGTTATAAGGGCCCGAGTTTCCAACGATTGTTAGGTCCTCACCACACATCGACTTCGATTCTCATTTATTTTATGAACTTGTGGTCTCTGGCAACATGGTTGTTGCTCATGTTCCTTCTTCTTTTTCAGTGTGTTACATTATTGTTGGTTTGTAGTAGTGGCTATACCCACTCTAACAAAGCATGTGAATTGCTAGCAGCTTGCCAGCTAGTCTCTAGCATAAAATAGTTCAACAATTTGTGTATAAAAATCTATAAATTTATTCTTGTCCAAAGCAAGTCCTATTTTTTAAAATTCAAGATGCCCTGGGATTGTAAGAATTGGGTATTATCAATTATCGCAAATGAAAATTTTGTGACACAACCGATCAATATTGCAGAAGGACCTGCCCGTATGGAAATTCGATAGAATTTATTCCAGACCGGAATGGGACTAGCACAGTGTCACTTTTTCCGAGCATTTATCCATAAGTCCCATGACCGAAAGATCAGAAGTATCCCAGAATTTATGCGTAATAATCTTGGTTTAAGAAAATCTGAGAATATTAATTTCAGGACATTGATCAGGGCTCTTCAATAAAAATATCCCAGATTTCCATGCAATCCCAATATGGTGCCTCCGAAACGAATAGTTGAGGATATTTTATTTTGGAGAAAATGGCCAGAATGGTACCCACTTTTAACTGAAATTTACAGTTTAGTACCCAATTTTCAAAATTGTTCTGAAAAGTACCTATTTTTCCATTAATGTTCCGAAAATGTATTTTTTAGCTAAAAATGGGTATCATTTTATGGGTATCATTTTAGCACAATTTTGATCCAAATTGGTACCATTTTTTGTGAGACATAAGTGAAAAAACAGGTACCTTTAAAAGATAAATTCAAAATTTGAATGATAAACTGTGGATTTTGATTAAAAGTGAATACCACTTTGAGTCACTCTTTTATTTTGTCGTAATTCTAACTCTCTCCCTGGTACACTGGCGCCTGGCTGATTTAGAACAAAAAGTTATGTGGACGACATTGTATAATAATAAAAAGATCATATTCAATTTTCATAACATTTTAAAATTATAAATAATTAAATATTAACATTAATAAAATCATAGTATGTATATGTAATAAAAGATATTTTTTCAATAATTTTAATGAACACAATTTAATTCATTGGCATCTAAGATAATATTAGAATTAATTTGTTGGAAATGTTGGTAGAAGGTATCAAACTCACATTCATGTACTAGTGTAGGAAGGGGTCGTTTGCGGTGGTAAAAGTCGAGTATAGAAGGTGTATTTCACCTGCCGTCCCTGACATTACTGCACTTCATGCATGTTGTGGGACGGTGATTTTGAACAACCGTTGTAATTGTCATCCATGACGGTTCAACATTCGACACACATAATGTCAATATGCAGCGTGTATGGAATCGAACAATGTTGGTGTGTTGAGTTGCCTCTCCCTATCTTCAATTCCTCGGTTGTGTAGTGTTGTATTGCCAGCGGATAAAATTTGAAACCAAAGGGGTGAACACTATTGTTAGTTTCTCTAGAGATTGAGCACAACATAAGTACCTTGCATATAGTTTTCAAACAAAAGTACGACAAAAATTATTCTAAATAAGTACTTTACTTTACCTCCAAAAAGTGTTCCTTTAATGTAGCCCATTCGTGTTTTCAAACCACTTCTTCATATCACCTTTCCATGACACGTTAACGTATGAGCACCAGTGATCATATAAGAGAGAGTTTATATGATCACATATACTTTAAGACCACAAGTACGGAAAAGAGTAATATAAATAAGCACCTTACATTACGTTTTATTCCAGGAGGACTAGGTCACACCAACCGATATAGTTTTGTTCCATTTTTAAGGGAACATACCGACCAATGCTATCGAGCAGTGGTGCGCACACACATCCTTTGGTCAAATACTATCGATAGCATTGGCCATAAGACGTGCGTACCCCCCACCACTCGTTTGCCGTTGTCGATGTATCCCATTCAAGAGAGGAAACACAAAATGAGGGATCTAACCTTATTACAAAACCCTATATTAAGCTCTCCTAACAACCTTTTAGCAATTTTTTATGTCCTTTGTCTAGATTCAATATCCTAAACCTAAACCCAGATGTAGCAAATTCAATATCCTACTATGTTCTAGCAACTGTTTTTGTACTTTTTGAATGAAGTTGTAGGTGTTGATGTATGTTGTAGAACACTTTGTATCAAACTTGACACCACATGTGGTTGTGATTGAAGAACCCAACACAAGAGTCTAGATTCCTAAAATTATGATAGAAAGAAATATGTATATTACATTGATACTTTCTATGGCTTGTGAAAATGGTTAATGTAGTGAGGTAACTGAGGTGTGCACTAACAGAAGAATGAGAGTTTTGGGAGAAGAGGGGTATCTTAGTTTCGTCAATTGTGTTTTTCGTATGCTTTTTTCACTCTTTATGTAGTGGACATGATAAAAACTAATAGAAGGCGGTTCAATCCCCGCGCAACCGAAACGTATTCATGTATTGACAGTTTAAATTTTGAAATTAGAAATTAATGTTTATTTTCCCTATAGATAAGAATAAGTCAAAGGCGGCTCAACCGCCGCACATTTAATTGTTTTCAATGCGGCGTCTAAATTTCTAATTTTTAAACCTGAACCAGTTAACAACTATTTAACCGAGATGCATTAGTAATTGGATAGATTTGAAAGCATTATAACTGACAAAAAGGCTTATAACCTGTAGCGATAAGTCGTTATGTATTCTAAAATCAGAATATGGTTCTTATGCATTCTGATTAAATGCTTTTTAGAAAACCGAATACCATGTAGTTATTTTCTGAAAATATGTATTATTTAAAAGTTCAATATTGGTTGTTAGGAAAGTCTCATGCGGAAATAAAGATCCAACAGCGTCGTTCCGATTCAGAAGACTTGTTTGATATTATGAGGGTTTGGCACGGGTCTGTGGAATCAAAAATCCTGAATTTTAAATTTCCATACCCTGCCTAAGCAGAATTTGTTTCGCTACCAGAACTTTGTTGATGCCCTTTTACAAAAGGGGACATTCCTGAAACCTAATATACATTTCTTGTTCGGATATCGATAATTGTGTTGAAGACAATGAGAAAATATTTTACACTTTATATTTAGATTGGGGTTGCACCTGAACATATGAAGGTACATAAAATCGATAAAAAATATATATTTTTGCAATCCAATGAGAACCATAATTTATTTGATCCTAACTATGTTTTTTTGTGGACGTGCCCGCTTGATCTTTCGTTTCAACTTCCACTTGACAATAGTTCCATGAGAATCCAACCAAAGCCCTTCCTGGTATTCAGTTCTTGTTAGAAATATTTAAAACTCGCAGTGTCCTCGGGTAACCCAGAATCATCAGTGAGATATTGAAGCAGAACATCTTTGTTTCAACGAATGTAATGTTTTATGGAATCGTCTTCCATGAAATTTGCTTTCCCTACACCACGATCTCCTAGTTATTGTCTGTGGGATCTTTCACATAAAACACCCGATGCTTCTGTTGAGCCATTTTAAATGGATTTGCGCAAAATCCATGTTTACTACTGTTAACCAACGTAAGGCCTAAAGGTTCCAACCTAGTACTGATGGACTCGTTCACCCAATCATTCTTGAAAACAACCACTTTCAAGGTCACATAATTCAACTTCCATATTTCTATAATTGTACTAGAGTAACTCGTTTGAGCATATCCGGCATCAGGGTCATTCCTGTTCAGTACATGTAGCACCTCAGATATTAGTGATACTCCTTTATTCTGAGATACTCCTTTAGAATCCTATTGTCTGGTCCCGAAAGTATATTTGTTGATGTCAAAACCATCAAAGGAGGTAACAGTGGTTAATAGTTGCCAAGACAACCACTTCACTTTTTCTGGGTGGTTCCCGCTGCTTACAAAGTCCCCTAACCAAACCATGAATCCTCTCATGTGAAGATTGAGGAATCAACTTCAAATTTCTATTTTGTGACCTTATTACGATATGTGTATGTCCACATATGACCCAACTTCATCATGGTTACAGAGAATGCACATGTGAGTAGTATTTAGGTCGGCCACTGATGAATGAGGTCGCTGATGAAGGAGGGAAACGTCGTGGATAAGGGTCTGCGACATCGCATGCTCCTAGCCAGCACCTTTGTGCATGCTGGTGTGAAAAACTGTTCAACACAATGTCGTTTTATTTTAGGTGACGTCGTCAAAAAGCCATCGGTTTGTGTGATGTCAATTTGGTTTCGTCGCTCCACCGGCGTATACAACTTTGCGGATTAGTCACGGAGAAATCGGTTCTCAGATATTATAAAATAAAATATTTGATTGCACAAACATTTTGTACGTGTTACCTAATATTTGATTTAATGTTAAATTAAACACTTATATTACTCATTGATATCCGTTACATGTTACCTAATGTTCCACAATTCGTGAAATATTTACAAATAAGACGTCAATTAATTATTGTGCAACTGATGTTAGAAAAATGAGAATTAAAGAAACCAACAAAATTACAATAATGGTGGTAAATACATGTTGGAGCATATTAAAATATATGAGGTTGGTATGAAATTGAAACATCAATTAATGTATTGAACCTACATTTTCCACATTGCACGCAGGAAGTCCATCGATAACTCTCTATATCCTATTACAAAGAACAAACATGAAACACAGTTGATAGAATTTGGCAGTCCCATAATATAGTCCTACTTACACGACATTAATCTGAACATGTTAAAATTACTTGTTTGCACTGCAAGCGATATCACAAGCAGTGCTGGACGATATCGTAGAGTGTGATAAAAGAGAGACATCAGATATTCAACCTCTATGACAATAATTTCATAGAATGTACGACGTCGCACATTGTCCGGTCACATATCGTATAGGACAATCACCTATGACCGATATCACACATTCAACCTCCGTTCATACAAATCCATGGATATTGTCCAAAATCAGCCCTAATTTATGCCTTTTTTATCGCACTTTTTAGACATTGGACTATATAGAAAACACAAAAAATGTACATTATACAACATGTTACACAATCATCATACTTTATAAGAAAGAAAAATATGTAGAAGGTGTATGGCAATAAAGATTAGAAATGAACATGGAATGCATGCAGATCTTCTTCAAATAATTTGAACCCGAAGATGCTGATGTTTTAGAGAAGCAATTTGAGTAATTTCTTCATTGATTGTGTTTGTGTGAAATGGAAATGATGGTATATTGTTGGATTCAGATGATGATTGATGGGGAAATGTGCGTTATTGCTGATTGTTATTTGAATGGAAAATTGATGAGGGGAATTTTTGGTTCAAATTTTTGCTTCCTGCTGGAAAATTCAATTTGAACGATATCGCATAGTACAACGAAATTGCGATATCGCACATATGCATCACAATCAAATTTAATTAGGAAAAGTATTGTAAAATAATCCTTGACAAGATTGCGGCACTAAAACACTTCCCGTCTATGCACAAATGGGAACACCATTGTTATGAAAATGTGAATAACATAAAGGTCAACGTAGTTTTACATTTTAAGCTCTCCTACTCTGTCAGAGGGATCTAGGTGCAAAATTAGAAATGTACAATGTTATTCCCTAAACAGATCACGATCGACATGTAGAACTTTGACATCCGAAGTTCAACTAATACCTAACCAAGATTTATAAAAAAACTAATCTTATTCCATATATATTTTGCACAAGTTCTTCTAAATTATGCCTCGTATACTCAAATTAATCTTCTACAATTAACTACATGCCTTGTATATCGCTTTAAAATTTTGTATGGACGTAATTTCTATTAACTTTTTATTGCTTTGAAAACCATGAATTTAAATTTTCATACAATTCCAAGCAGTGGAAATGAAACGTTCTCAGAACTATTATGGTAGAGGTATTTACGGAATATTAAAAAAATGATGGATAATTACCCTGTTATATCCGTCCACAACAAAATAGGAACATTGTTCTCCTGAATTGGTGAATCGGTTCAGTGTATCTCCAATTTGGCATTGCAAGTACTCCCACTCCGTCGGAGGAACCTAAGTGCAATATTATAAATAGACATTGGCATTTGCGAACCCAATTACAATCGGCCCTAAAATGAAACTTTGACATCCGAAGTTGAACTTTTACTTACCGAGGGTAAAATAAAAATCAATTTAATTCCACATAAACTTTCACAAGTTCTTCTGAATGACTCCTTTTATACTTGTAATCTATTAAAATTTGTACTACCACTTTAAATATTTTGATGGACGTAATTCTAATTTATTTTATTTCTTCAAAAATCAAAAAGTAAAAAAAATTTCATGCGATTCTATGTGGTGGTTCCCATGGAACTGGATGTCAAAAAAGTTCACCGTATGTGGTAAAATCGATTCAAATCAAACTACATGTCTATGAAGTTCATGGACGTTTATAAACTTCAATTATAGTATCTAATATACCATTAACTGTTATGAATGTCAATTACGTTTTTTTGGTCATACGCAGGTCGTGTCCTTGTATGCTAGTGGGCCAAATTGGTAAGGCTCACTTCCAGCCGAATGGACGTAATTTATATGTCGGTAAGTTGTCGATTAAGATGAGAAGCCTAACACATCACGTATGTTGTTGGTCAAACATGAGCTTGTTACTATGCTAGTGGGCCAAAAAAGGTAGGCCCAAAAATAGATAAGTCAAGTTTGCTACAATGTCGGCACAATGTCGGTTCAGTACACTGCTCTGCGATGTCGCTTTACCTAGGAGAAATTCACAAAGCTTGGTAACGACTATATATATGGAGCCAACCACATACATCCCTTTAAATATTAAATTTTCCCTCAAATTTCAGCAGTCCTTCAAACCATCAGTTCAAGGTATGCTTCCTAGATTCGTTAGAGTACAACAATTTCTGTATTCATCATCAAATTTGATATGTATATGGTTTATTAATGTGTTCTTAGTTTTTTGAATCGAAATTCGAACGAATTCTGGCTCTAGGTATTAGGAATTTTGTTTTATTAGGGTTTCCCTGTCAACCAACCCTATGTTTTTGTGGAAACTTTTGTTTGTTTTGTTTTTCTCCTTTAGATATTGTTTCTGTAACTGTTAACTGCTGCGTTGCAGACATGTCGTTCCTCCTCTGTTGGGAGTGGTCATAAGGTGACAGTGTTCGTTCCTTCATTCTTCTAACCCTACTTGAATACGACGTCGTACTAGCTTCGCATAACCAGTCGGGTTTGCAGAATACTTAGAGACATCGCAAACAGTTTTTGGCCTAGTCAATTTATGGTCCAGCAGTAACATGTGATGCCTTTTCTTGTAAAAATATTAATCAAGCCAATTTTTAATCAAATTTCAGGAATAGTGCCCAACAATGCCGGTTCAAGAAGACGTGCCCCAATTGAGGTGAGCGATTTATTGTCCAGATTTAAATTACTATTCGTATTTTATTTATTTTAAAATTTTATTTTTAAAATTTTCATTGACCGATGCAGATCCATAGTGATTCGAGTGATGATGTTCGTCCTCCAAACAATGACAGGGAGGTCCATCCATTAAACTTTGTTCAAACTCTAACGAAGATAAACTTCGTGGATGTTCCAATTTTGGTAGGTCCACCAGTCACACATGTATTTCATTCTCAATTATATATATACATGTTTTTTCATGCTTACTAATTCCTTTTTTGATTTACAAATAAGTACGTCCCAACCCACATTTCGGAGGTCCTACCTCCGTACAAGGAGCCGGTTGTCCTGCGGTGCAACAGAAAAGAGTATGACATGCACTACTCAGGCAACCGGATGTTGAAGACTTTGACCCCAAATGGGTTTACTCGATTTCTTGTAGAGGAGGAACTTGAGATTGGGGACAAGCTGTTATTCGAGGTGGTAAATGGTGTTGGGCCCATTGTTTTTTATGTTATCGTTCTTCACCGTCATTTTTAGTTTACCGGCACTATTTTGAATAGCTAATGAAAATTATTTTAGTCAATTTTTGAATAATTTAAGTTTTCATACATTTAACGTTCAATCTATAATCTTTCCAATTACATTTTATTTTAATGTTTTTATACACCGTATGAAAAGTACGTAAACAAATAATAATTCTTAAGGGGTCATTTTAATAAAAAAATTGGAATTAGACACTAGCCGGAACAAAAATCAGAATCAGAATCCTGGAGGGCTCTGTAATTATCTTCCATCTGTTTCATAATATCTCTCTTCAATTTCTTTCATCTCACCTCCAGAGTCGGCCTGTTACCCGCATGGCTGGATCCCTAGAACATCAGCATATATTAAACAACTTGAGTATATGTCACGGATTTAATGAGCCACAAACAACACGATCCTCATAAATGTCTGATCAAAATGTCGACACAAAACAAAACAAAAATAATAACTATCTAATTGATAACGAAACATTTCATATGCGATGTCGTATGTCAAGACCACACACTAATCAGCCCGCAATTCAACATTGCGGTGACGCTTGTCTATTTCAGCCCACTCATGGTCATAATCGAAGTTTCATAATTGTCAATCTTGTGTCGTATGGATCGAATTAGTTGCGACCTCAACTGTCGCCAATTAGGTTCCATCCTGGCCCAGGCCCAAAGTGCACTGCAACGTCACAATAAGATCGTCTGTCAATCTTCCCATGCAAAATTTCCTACGACGTCGTGCGTTTCATAAAATGACTGCGTTCCAAGGTAGGTTTAAGATTTTCCAACCGACCAATCCTTTCCCTTTTGCAGTGGACGATGTCACACCAAAGGTGAAGCAAGGTTAGTTTTCCCCCCAAATTCGATAGTGGTTTTTCCGGCTTTGATAGACTGCGCCAGTTCCCCATTTCATGATTTTATGATATTCACAATGCATGAGTTACTGTGTTTTTAGATTTCGGGTTTATGGAATTTGGTTTGGGACTTGTTCACAAATTATTGGCCATGGCTAGAGTTTAGGTAACTGTTGTGGCACTCATTTTTTCTACTTGTTAATGGTATTTTACTTCATTGTGTTTTGATGATGATGTAAGTTCAGATGTAGGTATTTTAGGTCCATTCGTATCCCAATCGCACTGTATTTCACCACATCTAATGTGTTATCTGCGATGTCACAAATTTATACACATGAATATGCAACTTCGCATTGAAAACATCGGCTTTGACAAAAGATCTATGAAATAAATGCGACATCGGCTTTTACATATGCACAATCTAGGTTCCTCCATATTGAAATAATTGTTCCAAGTTCACATTTTCCACAGATGGCTCGAATGAAGCTGGCAGCCAAGAGGCTTCGGGAAAACACCCTAGAAGAAGTTCTATCGCACATTAAGAAGACAAAGTCAAAACCCACCCCTCCACCACTAATTTGTAACAACATAATCTTTGTAAATGAGGAGGCTCAGAAGTATTTTGAAAAGATCATGGGCAGCAGGATAAAAGAGGTTAGGGTGATGAAGCCCGAAGATGTTCTTCAACTTCACCTCAATGTTTTTCTCAAACCATTCAAACCTTGGGGAATGGAGGTTTTGATATGCTTGGACAAACCGATGTATGCTACAGAGATCTATAAGTTCTACACCAATTTCGCTCAGCAATCTATGGAAATATATAGTACATGAGTGAGCGGGGTGGACGTGGAGATGATGACGGAGCTCATCAATCAAGTTATTGGGTGCACATTCGGTGTGGAGGATCACCCAGAGGTTGATCCTTTACGACTATACTTCCGGGACAATTAGCCTCCACGGATCCCCGCAGATGACTAATCCGGGGCACTTAACCCCAACCGAGTGGTGGAAAAGTACTTCAAAATTAAACTGGGGAACAGACTGATCCAACAAAGGTTGATCAAGGTTGATGTCCTCAATCTCAAGGAAATGATGATGTATAATATAATTGTACAAGTTCTGATCCCTGTTGGACATCATTCTGAGTGCACGATCAAAGAGGCCCTTATGTACTACTACCTTACGGAGAAGAAGGTAGTAAACTCTGGGTACATCATCATCCAGGAGATGCACCAAGTGGCCATATCAAGGAAGAATCGGACACTCCCATACGACAACGTGATCACCATCATTCTGGAGAAGAAGAAGGTTCCGATCAAATCAAAGGCAAAGATCCAGCCAAAGTACTACGATGTGAACTACTTTGGGCAAAAAACATTGGCATTGAGAGGCGGGGACATAGATTGATCGCAACGCCCCCATGGGAAATGTAGAAGTGCCTCTGCCAATCAGGATCAAGTAAAATCCTTCGGTTTCCGCAGCAGAGGATTCTACCACCACCAGTACTCCTGCTTCGCGATCGAGTATGAAAGTTTTTAGGTTATATGGGTTTTTCCAAAATATTCATTATTTACGTTTTAAATTTTTTATTTCATTTGACTTATTTTTCCCCAAAAGGCCTTAAACATAGCTCCTGAGGCATTTTCATAAAGAACATGGCCGAGACCAAGGCCTTGGAGCAGCCCACAGACCACAACGTGCAAAATATTTTGGAATAATTAGCGGAATTGAAGTCTATGATTGTTAGTGCGATCAATGCACCTAGAGATGACAAGGATGACGTGAGAATGAAAGATGATGAAGAAGGGTTTGGCGACGATGATACCGAGTCTTCCACCAAAGATTCAGATGGAAATAGTTCGTTGGAAGACAACATCCCAACCCCATCACCACCCTATTGATTGCCATGAATTTTATTTTGTCGTGCACGATGATGATTTTTTTGTGATTTAATTGGGATGTTTTGTCTTTTGCTTCATAAATTTTAATTTGTGGGATGTTTCTTGGATATTGTATGTATGGTAGCAATAGTAATCTTTCCAATTTAGTTTCATTACATTTCTTACTGGAATTGTTGATTAATTAGGTACGACAAAGAAATTTGATGTCGCACATCATTCGCACCCATGATGTCGAGTTCACCGACAAGTTACATTTAAACTGCAATGTCACATGATTTAATTTATTTGATTGAATTTAGGCATTAGTTTGGAGCGATGGGCAAGTACGACATTGCTAGTCCTAAAATGCGATGTCACTTAAACACCGACTATAATTCGGTCGACCCAGCCATTTGTGCGAAGTCGTTCATATATTAATACACTATTATTGTTAGGTGATACCCATGTTACCGACATCGCATCTACGTAGGTTGTACTTATTACGTTGCATTTGGAAATTATTTACCGCGGTAATCACAGAACAACAGTAAAACAACCTATTATTTACCTCAGTTTTTTTTACTTCACAAAATAAAATAACCGAGGTAAAATGGGTGAAGTAATATGTCTAATTTCTTGTAGTGATATCCTGAACTACAGGATCTCTTGCCTAAAATGCCTCATAACGTTTCATGTTCCAATTCTTCTGAAACATTCCTCTTAGATCCATTAACAATGCTCCATGATCAGATACTGTTATTGGAAAGTTAACTAATGCTTTACTAAATAATTGCAGCCAATCCTGAGAAGAAAAATCCATGTCTAACCTTTCCAATATCAGTTCTCGATCCCTTCCTTCATTCGATCAAGTGAACCAGGTTCCTTGCTTTTTAACTTCCTGTAAGTTTAGTTTACTCAAGAAATCCACAAAGTCAAGAGTGCTTAAATGTTAACATCCTTCCTTGCAAAATTTTCAAAATTACTTGAAATCTGATTCCAGTCTCCCAAGCACAAAAGGGAATGATTGAAAATATTTTGAAAGTTCAGTAACGAATACCAAAACTGGGATCTGCATGATCTTTCTGGGTATCTATAAACAAAAACCAATTTCCAAGTAGAATTTTCATGATCATCCAAGAGGCCAATCCTCTTGAAAGTCCTACATGATCCACAAAATATAAATTATGAAAATATAAGAAGAGTTCATCCATTTTTTACATCCTGGAATCACTTGATTTTGTTTCCATCAGAATGAAAATCTCAGGTTTATGAAACCTGAGCAACCTTTGTAGGTAATTATGTGCAAGAGGCCAGCTGAAACCTTTGCAATTCTAGCTAAGGATCGTCTTGGCTGCTTGGGTGGTTGTTATGGGACAACCACTTGCAAGCTCTTAGGTAAACCTACCACCAGTTAGGCTAAGGCTTGAAGTTGTTTCTCATCTAGTTGCTGAAAGAGTGAAAGATGTCTTCATCCACTTGTATTGCACTTGACCTGTAATCTTCCACAAAACCTTTACCTGAATCACTGTTCTGTTTGATCTGATCATCCTTGGTCAGATTCTGGATAACATCCCCTTCCTACCGAGTCATTCCTGCTTTGGTCTTGAAAACTGATAGTCTTATTTCTAAACTCCTGATTTTCTTGTTCAACCTTTCCCCATCCTGAGTTGATATAAGATGCCTTCTCTTCTTTATTTTCTTCTCTAGCACGACCTTCTTAATAGAAGCTTCCATATCAGCATCATACTTCAAGACAACTGTCATTTTCCTGTTCTCTTCTATTATTTTCACCACTCCAGGCTTAGCTTCCTTCCTGAATTAGACTAGGCCTCTTTCCTAGAATTGATTAATTCTGGTTAGCTTCCTTCATTACGACTTCATCCGCTTCTTGAGCCTTGAGCTACTCCAACACTAGGTCATCACACATTTTGTTCTTTTGTTGCAGTTGGTGTAAATCTAGCTTTAAAATAGCCTCCCAGATCAACTGATTATCTGTATGAGTGACTGTAGAAACAACCATGATCATATGCGAGGATGATCCCATTAGATGAAGGCTTGAAATCTGCTCTATATTCTCAGACTGAAATTGAAAATAACACCTGAGTGTTTTCTTGCTGTGTAGTCTGTTAAAACTGTGTTTGAGTATCCCTTTTACAATTTAACATATCTTCAATTCCTTGAAACACAGGGTATTGAGGGACTGTAATTGGAGACCAAAGATCCGAGACATCCACCAGTAAATCTTTAATCTCCATAACCACCTCAACATTTTTCGATTCCCATTGAACTAGATCCATACCTTCATTAATCTGAGCCAAATATTCTTGAGAATATTGTACCACCAGCTGAAACTGAAGAGACAATAGTTCAGTCACCTGCACATCGTGTTGTGCACCTTGGCCAGATGATTTTCCAACATAGAAATTAAACATTGCACCTCCCCTATTTTTATTTGCAGCTGTATTGAACAAATTTTCATGTTCAAGGTATCCTCTGTGATCTTCCTGAGGTCATTTGTTTAAAATAAATGATCTATACTGAATGATTGGCAAACCTTCGTCCATCATTCTAGAAAACCTGAAACCATTCTTTATATGTTGGTGCATGAGCATGAAAATAATTCCATTGCTTATCAACAAATTCCATGGGGATCTGAGAATTTAGATACTCTAGCTGATAGGTATGAGTTCTCAACTCCACTGAATAGTCCGCCAAAAGCAATCTAAGAGTTGTTGCCGAAAAAATCAGCAAGGATAATCCCAACGATCATCAACTCGGTTGTAAGTAGGGATAACTCAATATTCCCGACTTAGTTACAACTAAGGATAATGTACAAGATCCTCAACTTTGATCCATTTTCTCTCAATTTCTCTCATTTTGCCTAAGAGCCCTTTCGGGTTTTCATCCTAGATTTAACACATGTTGAGCTCACCGTTTTACCTTTTTCCACATGGCCTCTCATTTTTGCTTAAGTTTTCCAACTTAGTCGGGCTTTAGCCTTTCATTTTTACCTAGGCCTTTTGAACTATCCGAGCTTTCATTCCCATTTTTCCTAAATTGCCCTTTTAGGTTTTTAACTTAGCCAGGTAGTATATTTATTTATTTTTCCAGTTTTTCAAAATTTTAATTTTTTTGTGTAGCACAAAATGCCCCAAAGTTGGGTTTCATTAAAATATCATTGAAAATGAAAATTTACACCACCACACTTTCAAAAACACATCCCAACAAAAACTACAAGAAGGTGTCCCCACACCTGAAAACAACAAACAATTAAAAAGTTCAAAATCTAAATGGGGGAAATACCAAAACAAGGAAAAACACAGTCATCACAGCGATCACAGCGATCACCCCAACAGTAATTAAAAACAACTAAGTTATAAGCAAAGAATATGCTACCATAGGGGTGTTCTAACTCAACCCCCCACACTTAGTTAATGCATTGTCCCCAATGTATATAACCAAGGGAAAAGTTGGAAACACCTAGAGATGCTCAATTTTGCCTCCAACATCTGACCTCGTTCCCCTGCCCACTCGGATCTGGATGGTAGTAGCCTTCCCCGATGCTTGATGTACGCAACATGTCACTGATCTCCCTAATGCCATCCTGTAAGTGTCCCATATTCTCCGTCAAGTTAAGCAGCTGACCGTCAATCCTGTGAAACCTCTCTGCTATGTCCGACATATGATAATATAACTGCGCGCCAAGTGTGTGGGCATCATTCCTAACCCCGAAGATGGCATTCCCTAAGGATTGCACCTAGTTCGGTCTATATGGCTGATGAGTCCACATTGGTTACGAAGAAGCTGACTGAAAACCCAATGAATCATACTCCCCGAAGAGGCTATACCGTGGGTGCTTCCAAGGGTGTCTCTCATGGTGAGAATGGCTAGAAACACTATGTATAGAGTGTTCAGGGCTTGGACCAGGTGGGGTTCCATGGCTATACTATGCAAAGTCGTTATGATGGGAAAATATGTTATGCCCGTGAGAGCTGTTGCGCCGTTCCCTGCAGAATGGTATGGCTCCTAAAAATGATAGCCCCTAATGAGAGGTTTGTCCTCCAAATACCTGTCTGAAAGAAAGCGGTAGCACTACGGGATGCTCCAAGAGTGGCGATGGCATCATCTGAGGGAATGCTGGTTGTGGTGGAACAAATTGTTGCTCAATGGGCACAAACTGTTTGGAATACACTGGGACCTGCTCCTGATTGTCCTCATGTTCATCATCTGTGTCATTTGTGTAATCAGTGTCTCCCGGGTAATAATCTCCCAAAACCAACTCTGAATTTACATCAGGCTAGATGATAAGGTCTTGCAGTTTAAACTTTTTACTAAAGGAAGTCTTCTTATGCTGGGGAAAATTCATGAACTTCTTGCCCTTGTACAACCAAAAGATAGTGTCATACTCCTCCAACAGAAGCCTCGCCTCATCCATGACTGGTTCTGTGAGTGTAAAGGGCACTTA
>JAUOBV010242033.1:0-11571 GCA_032360425.1 Rubia occidens
AATTAAAGTCTGAAACAGTGCATTCTACCTGCCTCTACAGTATCTTCTGGAGTCTACCGCTAAGGAAAATGATCAAACAGTCTTACAGGTGCAATTAACTAAATTTAAAAATTATGTTATTTTTAAATTTTGCTTTCTTGTAGCCTTCTGGTAAAAAAACTAGATAATACCGTATCGATACACCAAAATATAATATAATTTATAATATAAATAATTAATAAAAATTTATATTTATATAAATTACATACAATGAGTTCAAAATAAATTAATATATTTATTAATATGATAATATATTTAGTTTTGAAAAATTGACTCTATATTTGTTATTTTATATTTAATTTTAAAATTATATATACGTGTTTTATATAGAAAAATATTAATTGTTGCATGGAATATTTTACTTTATTAAAAATATAGTATTAAGAATATAAAATATCTGTTAAAAATTAATTAATAATTATTTAATTAAATTTATAAATTTATGTGTTTAATTCAAAAAGAATGTGGAATTTAATTAAAGGAAAGGAAAGTGGAGAGAATACACAGAATAGTGACAGAATGAAAGCACAAAAATTGGAAAAAAATTATAAAAGGGAAAAACGTAACGACGGAAGAGGAAATCCTGGAATAGTGATAGCAAATAAGAAGGGGAAAATCTCAGCTCCAAGATCGCAACAGCTAGAAGTCTACCATAATCATCGTAGTTTCAATTTTGAATTCAAATTTCAAAGAATAGAAAACTCATAGGGTTAGCAAACACAGCTAAGAAGCATACAACACTTCGCAAGTGTAGTTCAAGTTGTTGCGATAGCGAACTTATTATTATTGTGATAGCGAACTCATTATTAACAGTCCGTGCACAACCTTCAACTAAAATCATAGTTATATTGACTTCGTGGATTGGGGGGTTTATGGTGTATACCTAGCCTACTAGCTAAAGACTGCCGACTTCTAGACCCAGCCCAATCACAATTTTTGAACAATCAGTCATTCAGCCCAAGGTTCAACTCAACCACAAACCGATAAAGATGGAGCGAGATGATCGTGGACCTAACTGAAAACCGAGAGAAGCGGAATAAGTACAAGCACGTAGACACGAACCGAAAATATAGGGACCATGGTGTGACCCATGATCTCAAGCCCTAGGAATATGGAACCACGATCACATTAGGCTATAAATATAGGAAGAGCGACACTGACTAATGTAAGTGAGAATAAATTGAGAAATTCCAATTCTATTGGGAAAATGCTGATTTGATCGTTGCAGTGCCTTATCGGAATTATTTTATGGATCTGTTTTGCAGAAGGAGAAACTTCCCGGTGAATAGCTAGTGATTTACTTGGATGGATTGCCACATCAATTCCTTTGTTGAAAGATTTTATATTTCATACTCTTCAATTAAGTATTTTTTACCTATGAATTTTAGAAACTTTACCGGTATCTAAAAACTCAATCGAACTAGGAAAGTAAACTGTTCCTTAAAATTGACACGTCAAATAGACGTAATTTAACGTGCAGAACATATTTTTGAACAATACCATTTTAGAAAATAGGTATATTTCATGTTCTACAATTAAGTACTTGTTTACCAATGAATAAAAGAAACTTTACCGAAACCCAAAAACTCAACCGAACCCAAAAGGTCAACCATTCTATAAAACTAACAGTTCATATACATAATTTATGGGTTCAAACGATTCGTTTTTAAATTTCATGCTCTACAATTATGTATTTTTTACCTCTGAAATTTAGAAACTTTACCGGAACCCAATAACTCAACTTAACCCGAAAAGATAATTGTTCGATAAAACTTATTGTCCACATAGAAGTAACTTGGCGTGCAGTACATATTTTCGAAAATTCCATTTTAGAAACAAGTTATATTTCATGCCTCTAGAATTACATACTTTTTACCCTTAATTTTTCAAACTTTAGAGGAACCCAAAAACTTAACCAACCCATCAATAAAACTGAAAGTTCAAATAGACGTAACATGATGTGCAAAACATATTTTCGATCGATTCATTGTTAGAAATTAGTTATATGTCATTCTCTACAATTATGTACTTTATACTTATGAATTTTATAAACTTTACCGAAACCCAAATACTCAACCGAACACGAAAAGTCAACCGTTCGACAAAATTGACAGTTCAAATAGACACAACTTGGTGCGCAGAACATATTTTTGAACGATTCCTTTTTAGAGAGAAGTTATATTTCATGCTCTAAAATTACTTACTTTTTACCTATGAATTTTAGAAACTTTATCAAAACCCAAAAACTCAACTGAACCCAAAACGTCCAGCATTCAATAAAACTGACATTCCAAATAGACGTAATTTGTTATGTAGAACATATTTTCGAAGGATTCCTTTTAAGAAAGAAGTTATATTTCATGCACTACAATTACATATTTTTTACCTATGAATTTTAGAAACTTTAACAGAACCCAAAAACTCAGCCGAACTAAAAAAAAATTAAGTGTTCAATAAAATTAACAGTTCAAATAGACATAATAAGGTGTGTAGAACATAATTTAGAATGATTTGTTTTTGGAAAGAAGTTATAATTCATGCTCTACAATTACGTACTTTTTACCTCTAAATTTTAAAAAATTACCGGAACCCAAAAACTCAACCTAACCAGAAAAGTAAACTGTTTGATACAACAGACAGTCCAAATAGAAGTAACTTAGTGTGCAGAACATATTTTAGAACAATTTCTTTTTGGAAATTAGTTATATTTCATGCTCTACAATTACGTAGTTTTTACCTATGGATTTTAAACTTTACTAGAACCCAAAAACTCAACTGAACCCAAAAATTCAACCGTTCGATAAAACTGACAGTTCAAATAGACTTAAGATGGTGTGCATGACATACTTTCGAACGATTCCTTTTTAGAAAGTAGTTATATTTTATGCTCTACAAGTACGTACTTTTTACCTATGAAGTTTAGAAACTTCATAATAATTCAAAAACTTTACCGAACCTGAAAAGTCAAGCGTTCAATAAAACTAACATTTCAAATAGACATAACTTGGAGTGCAAAACATACTTCCAAATGATTCCGTTTTAGAAAGAAATAATATTTCATTCTCTACAATTACGTACTTTTTACCTATGCATTTTTTTAAACTATACCCAAACTCAAAAACTCACTCGAATCTGAAAAGTCTACAGTTCGATAAAACAGACAGTTCAAATATGCGTAACTTGGTGTGAGAACATATTTTTGAACGATTCTATTTTAGATAAAGTTATATTTCATGCTCTACACTTAGGTACTTTTTATCTATGAGTTTTATAAACTTTCTCAAAACCAAAAAACTCAGTTGAACCCAAAAAGACAACCGTTCGTTAAAATTGACAGTTCAAATAGACTTAATTGGGTGTGCTAATCATATTTTCATTCTCTAGAATTAGGCACTTATTATCTATGAATTTTAGAACCTTTACTGGAACCCAAACACTCAATCGAACCCGAAAAGTCAACTCGTCAATAAAACTAACAGTTCAAATAGACGTAATTTGGTGCGGGGAACATCTTTGTGAATGATTCTTTCCTAGAAAGAAGTTATATTTCATGCACTACAATTACGTACTCTATACCCATAAATTTTAGAAACTTTACTAGAACCCAAAAGGTCAACCAATCCCAAAAAGTCAACCGTTCAATACATATGAAAGTTCAAATAGATGTAACTTGGTTTGCAGAACATATTTTATAACGATTCCATTTTAGAAAGTATTATATATCATGCTCTTCAATTACCTACTTTTTACATATGAATTTTAGGAACTTTACCTGAACCCAAAAACTCAACCGAACCTGAAAAGTCAACTGTTCGATAAAACTGATAGTTCAAATAGATGTACCTTGGTATACATAACATATTTTAAAATGATTTCTATTTAGAAATATGTTATATTTCATGCTCTACAATTACATACTTTTTACCTATGAGTTTTAGAAACTTTGCCTGAACCAAAAAAAAGAACTAAACCCAAAAAGTCTTTTTTTAAAAAATTAAACCACCGATGGTGGGGGAAATATACTGGCTTCCCAGACCAAGAAACGGCAAGATTTACATCCATATGTAACAAAAGTGTTATACTACCTATACCCAAAAGAATTGGCAGCTACATGCTAACAGAATATGTTCCTATTACAAAATACTTAATCTGTAATCTATATGTCTCGCCACTATAGAGTTAATCTGCATGTTTCCTATGAGCAAAGGACTCCACCCCTTGTGTTATCCCTGCTATAGGCCAGGTGCCTATTATCTCAACAATGGATTACTATATGTGTAGCTGAAGCTATGTCGCAAGCCTAATACTCGGAAGTCCCATTCTATCTCCAACCAGTGCTTTTCGAACTCCTATTTTTTCCAGCAGATGAGATTGATCACTGGTGCTTTCAGCTATGGCGGCTAGTTTGTGTGCTACTTGATTTCCTTCCCTGTGTATATGTTGAAAGTAAATCTTAAGGGGTTGGTAGCAGTCCACAGCACCCACAACTTTGTCTTCAATTTCCATGGTGACTTATCTTTCCTTTGAAGAACTCTAACTGCCTGCAAAGAATCGAGTTCCATAGTTAGTGGCAAGAAGTTCTGTTGGATACTTACCGTGATGGCTCTTATAGCCGCCAAGATCTCAGCCTGCACCATCCTCCGCTTGAATGTTCTCTGAACCTAGCAATAAAAAAACTGCAGCATTGTTCCTAACCACAAATCCAATGCTTGAAGAGAATTTAGGTTTCAATGAAGCATCTGCATTTACTTTGAAACCCACATCAGGAGGCCTCCAACTCACTAGTGTTATTTTCTTCTTAGGTTTTCTGCTAAGAGATGCCAACAATCCAGAGGAAATAAACTCATTGCAGTCCTCATAGTACATGTGTGAGTTTATGTTCAGGATTTGAGAGGATAATGAGTTAATTTGCTTGATAATGTATTGGATACTGTAAGCTGCTCCATGAAAAACATGATTATTTTTTATTTCCATAACATTCAGTGAGCAATTATTGTCAGAGTATGTATTACCCTAATTCTAGTTGATGAGCACAATTGGTATGAGAATATCCAATACAGTCTATTATAGATATGATTAAATGTTCTACTCCTGAATCCTACAGTTATAAAAATGTAGTCCCAAACCTGTATAGCTAATGGACAGTCATTAAAAAAATGTGTGATTGTGTCAACAAGTTGACAGTTTGTACATTTTGAAGCCACTGCAAATCCCATTCTTTTTAAGATATTGTCAAACGGAAGGAATCCATTGATGAGTTTTCACATAAATATGGAGAATTTAGGTGGAATATACCTGTTCCAGATGTAAATGAGGGACTGAACCTGGTTTCTCCTACTTCTAAGCTTCTGAATTGCTGAAGCAATTGTGCATGTCCCCGTAGGTGAAGGTCTCCTATTCATTTCATCCTTGTTATCCGTGAGTGTGACATCTTCCCTAAGCTGCTGTATGATCTGTCCTGGGAATAAAACATGAAACCGTGATAGTAGAACATCATTATTAGCCAGAAATTCCTTCACCTGTATGGTAGGGTAAGGGATCTCTATAGTTTGCTGACATAATTGCCATAAAGGACCACATCCCAGCCAATTTGAATCCCAGAAGTTGCAGCTCCCTTCTCCAATCATAATTTGAGTGTTTGATTCTTCAATACTTGTAACAGAGACTACCCTTCTCCAAGTTTCTGAGTTTCTTTTAGATTTAGTAATTGACCAAATAAATTTAGCCCAAAGAGTGTTACCTTGTTGGGATTTCCACCATAACTTAACAGAAAATGCATCTATTAAGGGCCTGTTAGACTGAGAATTCCTATTGATGTCCTGAGGTTCTTCATTCTGTATTTTGAACAAATTTTGAGCATCTTCATATACTTCCAGTTGCTCATCAGAGTCTATGAGTACCTCATCCTGGGTCTGAGATTTATTTTGAATTGGAAACCAGACTTGGATAGACTCCTGCAGGGGTTTGGAATTTAGGACTTCCTTACTTGGTAGTGTTGTGATTTTCTAGCCCTCATGACCCTCATTTCCCTGAGGCTTAATGGTTCTATCCTGTTTACAATCTAGGTTTGAGTGGCCTATTTTAGCACATTTGAAACAGTACTGGGGATGATCCTCAGAAGAGATTTTATACCATTTACTGTTTGAGCTCGAACCAAGCCTAATACGGGTAGGGAAAACAGGGGTAAGGTTTATCTCAATGCACAATCTGATGGTGGGGGGTCTAGTGAAGTTTTGGGTGGGCTGATCAACAAAGATCAGGTTTCCTAGTCTACTAGCAATGTGGGGGATCGATTCAGGATGTAAATAGTAAGCTGGAGGGAATTCGATGTTTACTCAGATTGGCACAATTGGGGGCTCCTCATTGACATCGAAATCCTTCGTCCATTTAAGCAGCTTCATTAGGGTCCCGGCGAGATTCCAGCTCCTCTTGATCCAGCATCTTCAGGTGTCTTCATCATGATGAAATTTGATGGATATTTGTCTATGGTCCAGAGCCGTGATTGTAGGTTTGTCCTTGAATTCGCCCTTTTTGAATTGCTGCCGAATGAACTCTAGCGTCGGCCTCCTCTGGAAAACTTCCTGATGAGGTGTTTTTTGAATGGCTCAGCCAGCTGGTCTATTTCTTCCTCTTTGAACAGCACCGTGATTTATCCCCCGAATTCGGTTGTTGGGGATAACAGCAGTTTCTCTTGTTGACTGGTTGATTGGTGGTTTGAATTTGAGTTAACCATAGCAGCATATGAGGGCAGCTTCGCGCCGAGAGGCGGAGCCGGCATGTCGTTTTAGGTTTTGGCTACGATGGGTAATGGTTGATTCCGGTGAGTTTAGAGTGGGGAAAGGTAGGCGGGTTGCCGTTATCAGTGTTACTGTTGATTGATTAGCTTTGAGAGAGAATGATTTAATGGTTTCAAAAGGCGAAAGACGAAAGCTTCTTTCCGTATTATCAAACAAACCATAACATAAATGAAGTAAAAACAAAATTAATGACACACTAAATACTTCGCAACAAATGCTCATGAAAGATTAAAATATAGTCTTACTACATGGGTTTGGAAGCTTCAATCAATTGCTCCCAAGTTATACTTTTAACTAACAATAATCATACTAACAATTATGGACAAATTCATAAATAAACAAAGAGAGAAAATATGAAGAGAAATAAAGAACTAGGGTTTTTGGGAGATGATTTTCGGCCAAGAGAAAGTTTTGAATGAAAATAAGATAAGGGATATTTATAGTACAAGTTATGGTGAGAAGAAAAGTAAAAAGGGAGTAGGGCGCCCAAGCACCCAGACGGGCGCGTATGAAGCCCCATCGCGTGGGTGTGCGGAATTAGAAGATGGAAGCACGTTTTTTGTTCTGAGCCAAATTTCCTTCAGTACGTTGGGGCGCACGGGCACGCAGTTGATCGCCAGGGCCCCGTGCCCGGTCTTCTTCACCCGGTCGATCGGCTGGCTTGTCTTCGCAGCGGTCGGCCTGCCATCCTTCTTCAAATCCAGATTTTCTTCTACCAATTTGTATTGTCCTTCACTTCTAAACCCTTATTTCCTTTTGAGTATTCTTCTTAAATCTTCCATCATGATCATAAAAAACCTTTTGTAAACACCTTAAACTAGAGACTTAGGATACAACTCCTAAATCATCATCCTAAATTACCAACAATGCATCCAATATTCTTACACAAAAGTTTAGTTTGTTACAAATATGAGTTTCAAATGTGCTAAAAAGGGATGAGCACATCACTCATAAGGATACAATTCCATTAGATTCAAAGTAGGTTAAGAAAAGAATGATTTAGATATGAAAAACCGAAATAGGTTATCCAACCCCAAATCTACCTAAATCTAGCAATCTTTCAACAAAATGATAACAAAAGAGATGCTAAATGCTTAGGAAAATACATGCATTTTGGTGTCTCATCAATATGCGTATGTTGTCTGCCCAACACTAACATAAATTTTGCTCCATGTGTATTCTTCGTAACAGGACAAAGAGAGTAATTGATGGAATTTTGCTTTGCAACGTAGACAATGTAGGTTCAATACAATTAGTGTTTAAATTTCATATCAACCTCATGTATTTTAATTTATTCTAACATTTATTTGCCATCATTATTCTAGATTTGTTGGTTCATTGCATTATCATTCTTTATGACATCCATTACAGAACAATTGATTGCCATATGATGTGTAAACAATTCACAAGTTGTGTAACATTAGGTAACACGTGACGACTATCGACGAACATATGTTTGTGTAGTCAAATATTAAATGGTATAATATGGTATGAGAACCGATGTGTTCGAGCCTAATCTGCGACATTGCACAAACTGGCGAAATGATAAAACCCTTCCGACGTCGCTTTAACCAGTGGGTTTTTTTTGCGACATCGCCTATACAAAATGACATCGTATTTAACATCCTTCCACGTCAACATGCACATGACGAAGCTGCCCTAGAGCATGCGATGTTGCAAGCCGTTACCCTCGACGTCACTATCATTTCTCTGCGACGTTGACACCCATTGTAGGCCCCTCGTCTGGCTTGCTGCTATCATCGTCATCGCTCCACACTGCACATCGATGTTGTTCCTACCAAAATCACAGCAATGAACTCCATTCATCGGTCATCTTTCTTGAACCGACGTCGCTCACAAATCTGTCGACGTCACTCAAAAACGAGGTAAAAAAAGCCGGTAGAACTGAGGTATTAAGTGTTGTTTGTTGTAGTGTAAGGATGTTCATCTTAGTTATGAGTTATCCAATTGATTCTTATCTTGGCTTTAGATTTAATTGTTCGTTAAAAAATGTAAATCCAGACCACAGTTTTTGAGCTCCGAAATGATAATTTGAGATTGGAGAATCACTTAAACCTTTCAGCAATCTGTATTCTGATTTGTGTATTCTGATACGATTGTCTTAGTTATTTTTATTCTCAGCCTTCTGTTCGAAAGCAGCACAATGCAGGTTACAAACACAGGGTAATGTTATTCGTTTGTAACGTATTTGAGGGTCATTCTTTATATTCCTCCTGCCTTAGGATCATTTAGTGTGCTCTTTTATTTAAAATTCTTTGTATAGATGGGACAAGAAGAGATCAGTGCTAGTGGCACCTCGTTTCTGAATAGGACTGAGGCAGCAAATGTCGAAAGCTTGTGATAACATTCCTGAAAAGTGGTGTTGTACCTGCTCAGGTGAAGAAAAGTCTTCTTTGAGGTAAAGACGAGTAAAACATTACAAGGAAATTGAGGTAAATGTTGGGTAAATTTCTGGTCTAAGACAAAGGCAAGTAGAAGGAAAATGTAGGAGAGTAGAATGAAATGTATAAATGTAAAGGCAACCTTCAAGTCGTGTATTACACTTTCCTTAAGGCTTTATTTGTTCCCTTTTGTGTGCATATGATACAGAACAAATATCCTCTAGGATAAAATGAAGCTTTGTTGACAATAGTTTGCACTAACTACTTCAACACCGAAAAACAAAAAAAAGAAGAGCAGAATGGTTTCTTGTGAATGGATGATTTTTTCCTGCAGCAAAACACCACCCTTCTGACCTCTATTTATAGAGGTTAATGGCCTTCCCAATAGATACAATGTTTGACGACGAAGAGTCATGTATCCTGGAGCTGCACCCTTTGAGATTGCTTAAATGATTGATCACATCCCTTATTGAATGGTGACTTGTATCTTTTCAATAATAAGAAAATACCAACAGTAAAGACGAGTAAAACATTTTTATACATTTTTCATATTGTTTTCTTGCATGGTAACATATAACTGATCTCTGATCTCAAGTTGCAAGTATGGATTTATATCAAGGAAGAGAAAAGGAGATGCTTTTTACGCCAGCACAACTAAATGTTAAGAGTTGGTGTTTGATCAAATGTTCAAAATATCATTTTGAAGAAACATTTTCTCCTAAAACTTTCTTTTTGCTCCCTCCTCACGTCTAGTTTGTCTTCTTTTTAGCATGTTTAATGACATAACGACACAATGTCTTTGAATGACAATAGCTTTTTAGCATGTGACGCACTAATGCTTTAGATGAAATCATCATCTTTGTAATCTCAAGAGTTTGGTTTTGTTGCTCGTTTGATAAATGTTCCACATTCACAGAATATTGCTAGTCAATGAAACTGGGGAAGCAGCAGCCAGGGGCGGAGGTACACGCCTCCAGCCCCCGCCAAGCAAAAAAAATCGGGTATTTTTAGGGTAAAATTTTTTAAAAATTTTTTTTCAGTTCCCTCGAGTATAGGTAAAATTGACGATTATTTTTCCCCTTTGCATATCAGCCCCCGCCAAGAATTTTTTCTGGCTCCGCCCCTGGCAGCAGCAATACCTGTCACTATAAGGCAGCTGGAAGCTGTAGTGAGATTGAGTGAAGCACTTGCCAGAATGAGCTTGTGGATGCCGCTGTAGGAGTCATCGTTGAGTGAGCTTGTGGTTGGCGCCGGAGAAGTCATTGTTGCGAATGAGTTTCGTTGCAATTTTGAAAATATTTAGTAAGAATGTGTTGTTCTGCACATAGTTTTGATGACTAAGAAACTGTTTGATTAAACCTTTTTTTTTATGTGTGTGGTGATTTGTCCTGTTACCAAGCCGGCGTTGCGCGTTCCATTATCAAGTAAGTTTGCTCATGTAATCATTCATAATATTTGACACTCTCTCTGGTCATTTTATTATGTCCCTTTTTTTGGACATTTTCTCAAGCCATTTTTGACCACCGATAACTTTAGTTGTATCTTATAAAAAACGATAAAATTTTTACTTTTCAAAAACTATACGTTATGGAGAATCCAAAGACATCTCACATGATATCTATTATTATATATAATAAAAGTTATCGATGGTCAAACATAGCTTGAGAAAATATCCGGTCAAATGGGGCCATATATAGTGGACCGGAGGTAGTACTATTATTTCAAAAAAATATTTGATACTATTACATGTGCAGTAGTTGAAAATGCTCATGGTTGCTACTCGGTACTACATAATTTTTTATATATGAAGTTAATTATGCTCTCCTGCCCTCATCTTTGTACACAGGCCTTTGGAATTTTTAATGATCCCCGTAGGCTCAATGTTGCCCTTACTCGTTCCTGTTATGGTATAGTTATCTTAGAAAATCCTAGAGGTCTCAGCAAACCTCTATGAAATGGCTTATTGACACATTAAACGGTATTTCTCTACTTTATGATGCTCCTAGCTAGGTTTTCTTTGTTCTACATCTGGCTTATCTTTTCATTTATGTTTTTGGAACCTGTTTCTATTTTTTACCAGCTCTTCCCTTGCGGCCACAGTAAGGGAAATCTATCATACTAAAATAATGCAAAGGTTCACTTTCCAGCCTCCAAAGTTTAAAAGCTAAAACTCAACCCTCTAGTTGCCATCTCTTGTGTCTGGACTCTGGTCTATTTTTATATTGATGTAGTAAAATGATGTACTCCCTCTGTCCCAGTTCAAACTGCACACTTTTTGATCAACTTTCTCATATCATGTTTGACCAACGATAACTTTATTTATGTATAATAAT